>JASDQU010371431.1:72511-119154 GCA_032191745.1 Picea mariana | reverse complement strand
CCTTCACTTGATGTGGGCCTGGTCATTTCTAGCCTTGAATTGAAAGTTACCCCTAGTATTAGTCACCACCCTTCATGACACATGTCACCAAACGATCATTTGATCACAAGGTTGGAGGCATATGGGCATTGGGATCATGAGGCTTTATAACCCTACAGTAACAAGAGACATTAATTGAATTTTGACTAGATTGAAAGGTGCGTGCAATTGAAAATGATAACAACGCAAAAATAAAAGGGATCAATATACAAACTGTCAATGAGAGGTGCTCTAGCCATGGTGTGTAGGAAGAGGCCTAGTACCTTCAAAATTATCATTCTCCAAATATTTTATACAAATTTTACAAGGAAAAAGAGAAATTGTACATGCACTTACAATCTTAAAGGTGCCATGTTGTTGAAGATAAAATAGTGTTGATGATCATTTTCAATGTTGTTTTTGGGAAATACTCATTAGAATCATCTTCATCATTAGTAGAAGGATGATTAGGATGATTTCATTGATAAAAATAATATTGAAATTCTGAGTGATGTGTATAATGTGCACTCAATTTTTTTTACATAACAATTACAATAAGATAAGCATATAATGGAAACTAATGTTAAAATATATGGAAGAAGTTTTTTACATGGAAACATTATTTGTGATTTATTTTTTTTACCAAAACATATTATTTTTCTTCATTACTACCATCATCACCCTTTCCATCAACATCTTCCTCATTATAATTAGATTCATTGTTTCCTTCAATTTTATCTTTATCATTATGTCAATCTCCATTAATGAATCCTTAATGGATCCAATGGTGACCAACATAATGAAGAGGATAAGAATGACACTCTCTAGTTGATGTGCATCATGTACACCATAAGGTTTTTTTACAAAAGACTTGGTAATGAGGATGAAGAGGTATATTGTGTATAGGGTTACAAAGGTTAGGTGTGATAATGGTTATTGTGTTTTTGAAATGTAGAGTAGTAGGGGGTGATTGTGTTGATGGTCATGGGGTTAAGGGTCACATGATATTAAAGGATTAACATACTTGAGATCACAGTGTCAAAGGGAAAAGTTAGCATGTTTGTGGTCATAGTGCGTTAGGGGTTGATTATGTTAGTAGATCACTAGGTGACAACATTACTTACTTAATAGATTAAGAGTTGTTGGGTTAGTCAGTTATGAGGTCCAAGGATTTGTGGGTTAACCATGGTAAATGTGGTCAATGATTGTTAAAGATATCTAATAGGTTACTAAAGTCAGTGGATAAGGAGGTTAGTAGCTTAGAGGATTAAGAGTTAGTGAGTCAATGCAGTTGATATATTCAAGCATGGAAAATGTGGTCAACAACAATCAAACACGATGAAACATTATCAATATGACCAAATATGGTTAGTGTAGTCAAACATGGTCAATGTGGTCAATATTGTCAAGAGGGTGGATTAGAATGTTTGGGGTCATAGTGCATTAAGGGGTGTTTGTGTCTAGGGTCACAAAGGTTAGGGGGTACTATGTGTTTAGGGTTAGAGTGGTCAAAATTTGATTGTATGAAAGAGCACAATCTTGAAGGTATAATGTGTTCAAAGTCATAACACTTAAGAGCTCCATTGTGTTAAGAGGTTAATGTGTTCAAATTTCATAGTGTGTTATGAGATGCCAAGCTCGATGGGATAGCTCAAGTGGTTGAGCATTGTGAATTGAAAATAAGAGATCTCGAAATCAATTCCTTGAGCCGATTATATGTTATATGCTAATATTCGATGTCCTTGTGAAAGGATTTACCTTGGTTACAACCCATAGATGATGCTGAAGTCTTCAAGTATTTCCCATGCATAGTGACATGGAAAAAAATATTAGGAAATGATTGTGTAAAGGTAATATTGGTCAGATAGTATAGTGTGTCCAAGGTCATATTAGCAAATATCAAGGTGTGTTAATGGGTGAATTTGTTAAGAGTCAAATTTTGTTTGGGATAACAGTGACTGGGGGTTATAGTGTGTTAGAGGGTTAGTTTTTAAACAATTATAGTGTGACAAGGGTCATAATAGTTGGGAGGAATAGTGTGTTAGGAGGTGATTGTATTCGAAGTTAAAGGGAATAGTATCTCTAGGGTCACATTGGTTAGGGATTGAGGTGTGTAAGATTTTAATGTGTCAAGTTGATTATGTCAAGGTTGTCGTGGGTTAGGAGGTGATTGTGTCAAGGGTCACAAGGGCTATAGAGTGTAATGTGTTCTAGGTCACAATGGCTACATATTATTATGTATTAGGGAGTTAGTGTGTTCAATGCAATAGTTCTCATGAGTTCAATGTAATGGTGTTATTCTAATTATAATTACAAAGTTAAATATCTATGATGCTTCTAGACACCTTAGAATAATAAGTTAAAATATTTTTTTTATAATATTTTGTAAACTTTAAACATTAAAAAATAATTAAGTCTACCCAAAATTTCAAAAACAATTTTAATACCAAAACATGTAAATTTAAAATACCATGATCATGTCATAAGGGATTCAAACCATTATTATGAGACCCAAAGCATAGGAAGGAGCTTTCCCATTTCATGTGACCAAAGAGATCACTATGCACACGACCAAGGGGATATAGTTAGTCTTTGAGGGAGGAGAATATCCAAAGCATAGGAAGGTGCCCATTGCACGCGACCAAGGAGATCATTGTGAACGCGACGAAAGGGATAGAGTCTGTGAGGGAGGAGATACACTATCAAGAAGGAGATACACTACAAGGGAGAGAGAGGGAACACAGAGGGTACATAGAGGGAATTGAGTTGAGGGCACACAGAGGGCACACAGAGGAGATACACTGTGAGGGAACACAGAGGGCACACACGAGGGCACATAGAATGGTGAGTACCTTTATTCAAAACAAAGCCACTAGTAGCCACTTCGTATAAATCAGTTGAAAATAACTACAAAGGAATGTTGGGATAGAGCATCCAATAAAAGGATGAATTATGGGCCTTCATATCTCTAATAAGTTAGAGCATGAATTGAAAGAAGAAAATGCCCCCAGATTTACTAGGTTGAGGTATCCATCACACATAATTACAAGCATTCCCCAATGCTTAGGTCTGATAAAGTGTCGAGGATATGTATTGCGGTTGGAGGAAGGGCATAACCAAAGACAAATATGAAATAAGAAAACGACCTTCAACCACTCTCACCAATTAATTCCCCAACCTTAGGCACAAGTATATCCATGACATCAAAAATATTTCCATCATCATTGAGCAACATGTAAAACACCTTGATATCTTTTGGATAGTTGCACACAATTATTTGCTTTTTAAATGCCTCCTCTATTAAATATCATTCTCTAGATCTGCAAAGGCAATTTCAGGCTCAACCATCCAAAACTCCGCAAGATGCCTTGATGTATGAGAATTTTCATAATATAATGTTGGACCAAATATGTACACACTACTAAGTGCACAAGCATATGTCTCAACTTGGAATTGACCAGAGACACTTAGGAATGTTTGGCGAGTGAATAAGTCCTGGGAAAAGTCGATCTTCCCATATTTCTGTGGGATGCCAGGTTTCAATCTAGAGCCTTGCATCTTTAAGAGTTGATTTTTAAACTTTTGAAGCTCATATATTGTAGCAACAATTTATTCTTTATCAGCTTGGTTGGCCTTCAGATTTAATGTCCTCTCACCTTTCTCTTTAACAAGGAACTTTGTAGCTTCTAAATTAGCTTCAGAAGGTGGGGGATTTCCTTTCAATTCATGATCTAAGAAATAATTTATGACTACTCATGCAATAGAGCATCTAAAGATGAGTTCCATAGCATAAAGAAGTTACAAATCAAGAAGAAATTTGGCAATGAATTTAAATGGCATGGCATGGAAACTAAGCAATAACACATACTCTGAAAAAGCATCACATGAATCTCTGTTGTAGATAACCAAAACTTTTTCACTGTTTATTAAGATGAAAATGAAGCTACAACCACAAAAAAAAAACTACTCCCGTGTCTCCCCCCCTTTTTCTCCTCAAGAGATTTACAATAATATAGATTTATCAGCCCTCATCAAATTATTGAAGACAGATTCGATTTACAAAAGGAAACTTCCCAGAAACGAATAGGTGTTTGAGGACTAGAACAAAAAAATAGTAACGTATAACTAAATCCATAAAAACTAGGGTTTAGTGATGGATTTTCATTAAGGAGCTTTTACAATACTAAATGAACCACTCCTTCAACATGAAACACCTAAGATTCGACCCAAAAACATACTAGCTAGAGTCGTGAATAATGAATTGATAGTGTTTGATGTTGATCTGGGTGAGATCCTACAATTCTGCTAATGTCTGCAGTTTCAGCAGCTAGTGTGCACAAAATAGAGTCATTTTAGCTGCCAAAAGTCTGGATATTCGGGAGCTAATAGAACATTTTTAGGTTAACGTAAGCTACCGAAAATCCTGGCACAAGATTTTTAATAGGTAACTGATGCTTGTCCTCAACCTTCCAAGCTCCTCATAACTGATCTGCTTCTAGAGATAAAACAACCACTAAATCAGGCACAAATATCTGCTCAGTGCACGAAGCCAGGGAATATACCATCTATACGTTTTCCAACTTCATGCTTTGATGTCTGGGTGACAACACATCTCCAACCTGAGTTAGAAACTGACAGAACATTGCGCTGAGGAGAAAGGAATGTTGAGACAAGGAGAAGTGGTGTGTATCATATGACATGACCTAGGGTTAGTAAATCAATAAAATAAAACCCTAACGACAGAACAAGATAAAACAACCCATCCTCTAGAGATGATTTCTGCAGTCTTTAACTGGTGATGACAGGTGTACCACATCTAGTTAGGCACATGACAGGCAGTTCACTATTTTAAAAGCCTACACTTTTGGCAGCTAACAACACATAAAACCTTGATATTTAAGCTACCGAAAGTCTACACTTTCGGCAGCTAAACACTACGAAATTTCCGCTCGTAAGTTGCCGAAAGCCAAAAACTTTATATGTGATAACAATGCTAATCCAATTGAAGGACATTGGAAACAAAATGTGAAATACCTTACAATGACATTACTAATGTTAAAAAATAAGCTAATAGTTGAAAATATGGATGTTTCACTTTTGGGCATCGAGACTAGGGTAGGTAGTTTTGATGTGTGTACGAGGTAGTTAGAAGAACCTATGCCTTAAACAACCACTATTCACAATTCAATTGAGGCCTTCATCAATTTGGTTTTAGAGTTTTGTAAAAAGACAGTGAATTTGATGAAATATCATGCACCCCTCTCAAAACTTGTCAAGACCGTCTAGATATACCATGTCAAATTACAACATCATATTGTAGAAACACATGATCCCCTATTTGATGCTCCATTTAACAAATTTGGATCGCCTAATCATATGCACACTCCACATGATTCTTGACAATGAATTCATGGGTTTAGTTGTAAGAAATGACCACTATGTATCCCAGTGACATCACAATGAACCACATATGTTGAAAACCATGTTTAGATATTTATATTAGCAACAAAGATAAGAATAATTTATAAGTAAACTTAAAGTAATTAGGTGTTTGTCTCTATCACTGACAAGCTCAGTGATGTCATTCAATATTATTTAGATTCAATTGGCCTTATAGCATGCCAACTTTGATGTTCTAGTTATTTAAGACTTAGTAACATTCAATTATGTCTAATTTTCCAAATGAGTCCTTATATCATGGAGATAGTTCATATATCTAAGTCAATATAGAAACACTTTGGTTCTCCCATTCTCATTCCACCTTGACCAATTCACATGCCTTTGATGGTATACAATGTGAATTAATATGAACTATATCTAACTCTCTATCGAGTTAGGTTGCTTTAGTCAATGTTGCAGTTATGACTACCCATGTTGACTTTAACTTACCCCTTGGTCATGAAAAGTGAACCCTAATGGATAAGGGAAGTTTGGGGACCCAAGGGAGGATTCTCAACCTAGAAAATACCCCAACTAGTGCACAAGGCCCAAGAGAGGTCATAAGGACAAATAAGGACAAGTGAGTGATTTACCCCAAGGAGGAAATTTGTTCAATGTAAGGGTCAATAAACTCAATCGGTTGGTTTGAACAATGAGTAACCTCACTGAATAAGTGATTTTTCTTTTTGGGGGTAAATCGTATACCTTAAGGCTCAAGAAGATTTAGTCACTAAGTTTGGAGACTCATTGGCCTCCCAACCTAGAAAGTTTCCTTTTCTTGGCTAAATTATCCAAATATACAAAAAATTGACACCTTTATTTTCTTACTTCAATGATGAAGGTTCAATTACTAACTTTTAAACGACTTTTGGTCTCCTGACTTAGTGATTTATCTATCATGAGGAAAAATGATGGATTGGGATATCAACAAGTACTTCAAGTCAATGACTTAGATGTTTTCTTGAAAAAATGGTTCATAGAGATCACAACAAAAATATTGAAGGAGATTCTACAATGTGAATTATCCATTTCTCATAAAAAAAAAATTAAACTCTTATTCTATGCAACATTGAGTTTCCTGCATGGTTTCTTGGTGATTTCAAAAATTCTTCAACTCGTCAACAGTGCTAAGGAGTCATTAAGGGATCCAATACCTTCATAAATATTTACACATCAAATTCAGTCTTACAAAATTGATCCTAAATCCTCATAGATATAAACTACCTCATGTGTGAGCTCAATATCAACAAACTAAAAGAAGTATTGGCAAGCGATTAAAAATAAATTTAAATGAGTGTTGTTGGAATCCCTTGATTTCTCAACTTGCAACTTACGAAACTATATGCAACTTATGCCACTATATGCAAGTATATGCAAATATGCAACTATATGCAACTATGAAACTATATGCAACTTTATGCAACAATGCGACTTATGCAACTTATGCAACTATATGCAACTTTATGCAACTATATTGCAACTATATGCAACTTATGCAACTATGCAACTATATGAAAATATGCAACTTATGCAACTATGCAACTATATGAAAATATGCAACTTATGCAACTATATGAAACTATATGCAACTATATGAAACTTTATGCAACAATGCAACTTATGAAACTATATGCAACTATATAGTTTCATAACTATGCATGCATTTTTGATAGATAACAACATATAAAACCTTGAGATTTAAACTACCGAAAGTCTACACTTTCGGCAACTAAACGCTATGAAATTTCCGCTCCTAAGCTATCGAAAGCCAAAAAATTTATATGTGATAACAATGCTAATCCAATTGAAGGACATTGGAAACAAAAAGTGAAATACCGTACAATGACATTACTAATGTTAAAAAATAAGCTAATAGTTGAAAATATGGATGTTTCACTTTTGGGCATTGAGACTAGGGTAGGTAGTTTTGATGTGTGTATGAGGTAGTTAGACAAAAAAAAAACACCACTATTCACAATGCAATTGAGGCCTTCATCAATTTGGTTTTAGAGTTTTGTAAAAGGATAATGAAATTGATGGAGGATCATTCACCCCTCTCAAAACTTGTCAATACCTTCCAGAGATACCATGTCAAATTACAACATCATATTGTAGAAACACATGATCCCCTAGTCGATGCTCGATTTACCAAATTCAGTGATCCCCTACTCACATTCACACTCCACATGATTCTTGACAATGAAGTTGTGGGTTTAGTTTTAATAAATGACCACTATGTATCCCAATGACATCACAATGAACCACATATGTTGAAAACTATGTTTAGATCTTTATATTAGCAAAAAAAATAAGAATAAATTATAAGTAAACTTAAAGTAAATAGGTGTTTGTCTCTATCACTGGCAAGCTCAGTGATTTCATTCAATCTTATTTAGAGTCAATTGGCCTTATAACATGCCAACTTCGATGTTCTAGTTATCTAATACTTAGCAACATTCAACTGTGTCTAATTTTCCAAATGAGTGCTTATATCATGGAGATAGTTCATATATCTAAGTCAATATAGCAAAACTTTGGTTCTCCCATTCTCATTCCACCTTGTCCAATTCACAGGATTTTGATGGTATACAATGTGAATCAATAGGAACTATATCTAACTTTCTATTGAGTTAGGTTTTTTTAGTCAATTTTGTAGTTATGACTACCCATGTTGACTTTAACTTACCCCTTGGTCATGACAAGTGCGCCCTAATGGATTAAGGAATTTTATGGACCCAAGGGAGGCTCCTCAACCTAGAAAACACCCCAACTAGTACACAAGGCCCAAGAGAGGTCATAAGGACAAATAAGGACAAGTGAGTGATTTACCCCAAAGAGGAAATTTGTTGAGTGCAAGGGTCAATAACCTCAATCGGTTGGTTTGGACAATGAGTAACCTCACCGAATAAGTGATTGTTTTTTTTGGGGGTAAATTGTATACCTTAAGGCTCAAGAAGGTTTAGTCACTAGGTTTGGAGACTCACTGGACTCCCAAACTAAAAAGTTTCCTTTTCTTGGCTAAATTATCCAAATATACAAAAAAATTGACACCTTTGTTTTCTTACTTCAATGATGAAGGTTCAATTACAAACTTTTAAATGACTTTTGATCTCTTGACTTAGTGATTTATCTATCATGAGGAAAAATGATGGATTGAGAAATCAACAAGTACTTCAAGTCAACGACTTAGATGTTTTCTTGAAAAAATGGTTCATAGAGATAACAACAAAAATATTGAAGGAGATTCTACAATGTGAATTATCCATTACTCATAAAAAAAAATAAACTCTTATTCTATGCAACATTGAGTTTCCGGCATGGTTGCTTGGTGATTTCAAAACTTCTTCAACTCTTCAATAGTACTAAGGAGTCATTAAGGGATCGAATACCTTCATAAATATTTACACATCAAATTCAGGCTTGCAAAATTGATCCTAAATCCTCATAGATATAAACTACCTCATGTGGGAGCTCAAAATCAACAAACTAAAAGAAGTATTGGAAAGCGATTAAAAATAATTTTAAATGAGTGTTGGTGGAATCCCTTGATTTCTCAAATTGCAACTTATGCAACTATATGCAACTTATGCCACTATATTCAACTATACGCAACTACATGCAACTTTATGCAAGAATGCAACTTATGCAACTATATGCAACTTATGAAACTATATGAAACTATATGCAACTTTATGCAACAATGCAACTTATGCAACTATATGCAACTATATGCAATTGTGCTGGTACCACAAACATATATTCACATGATAACTTATCTTCTTGTTTTAGCGAGTATAGGTACCACCAAATAGGTATCTGTTAGATCTATCTTCCTTGAGTGATGATCAAAATATACTAAGAGAGGTTGAAAGTGAGACGTGTTGTACTAGAAAAGACCCAACTAGTGCACAAGGCCCAAGAGAGATCATAACTGGTAAGGGATGGACCTAAATGTGTTGGCCAAAGCATCTACCATAGACAAACATATCACCAAGGAACTTATGATAAACAATGCAACTTATGCAACTTTATGCATCATGCAACTTATGCAACTTTATGCAACTTATGCAACTTTATGCAACATGCAACTTTATGCAACTTATGCAACTTTATGCAACATGCAACTTTATGCAACTTATGCAACTATGCAACTATATGAAACTATGTGCAACTATATGCAACTTATGAAACTATATGCAACTATATGACAATTTCGTATGCAACTATATGCAACTATATGCAACTTTATGCAAAAATGCAACTTATGCAACTATATGCAACTAATGCAACTATATGAAACTATATGCAACTTTATGCAAAAATGCAACTTATGCAACTATTTGCAAATATGCAACTATATGAAACTTATGCAACTATGCAACTATATGCAACTATATGAAAATATGCAACTTATCGAACTATATGAAACTATTCAACTATGCAACGATATGCAACTTTATGCAACAATGCAACTATATGTAACTATATTGCAAGTATATGCAACTATATTGCAACAATTTCGTATGCAACTATATGCAAATATGCAACTATGTGCAACTATATGCAACTATGCAACTATATGCAACTTTATGCAATAATGAAACTTATGCAACTATATGCAAATTTATGCAACTATATGCAACTTTGTGAAACAATGCAACTTATGCAACTATATGCAACTATATTGCAACTATATGCAATTATATGCAACTGTTCTGGTACCACAAACGTATATTCGCACAATAACTTATCTTCTTCTTTTAACTAGTGTAGGTACCACCAAATAGGTATTTGTCAAATCTATCTTCCTCAAATGATGATCAAGATATACTAAGAGAGGTTGAAAGTGAGTCGTGTTGTACTAGATCTACCGGTTCTAGATCAGCTAGATCTGAAAAGGTAAGGAAAAGATTTTGTATACGCATGCAATTTTTTGTTGCCAACGGAGGGTCGTGTAATTATGATGCTGAGAGAATAGGTGAAATTGAGTTTCCCTTGAGTTATAAACATCTAGTGTAATGATGGGAACCTAAGGAGCTACCTGAAGTGGACACAGATTTCTTCATTAGTGGGAGGATGTATCACATTGCTCCTTCATCCTTACATGGATTGGGGTTATTTTCCATGGATGGGATAAAGGTCAGCTATGGCACTGTAAATGAATTGATGGAGTATGTCGGACCATTATACAAATACAAGCATTGGTTGATGTTGGTCCGATATATGTGAAGTATGCATAGATACAGAGTTGCCGCAAATTATATACAACTAGTAGATAACAATAAAAATAAAGGGGCAACTATGTAAATTGATGGAAGGCCAAAAGCTATTGGAAACATTGTGGGCTTTATAAATAGTACATGACCAGTGGCAACAACTAAGAAACCGAATTGCATATTTGAGGGATGTGAAGGAAATCGTATTTTGTAAGTGCAACAAAAACAATAGTTCAAGTTGAAGAGTTGTTGATTGATTACAACTTAAATCGAATAGATGGAGGAGGTGCAGATATGGGGGTAAATATATTACATACCATTCAACTCAACCTTTGATCAATCATTGTTACAATTTATCACTGGGATATTTCAATATTTTACTGCATATATTTCATTTTTCATTATTTATTTTCTAATATTACAACAATATTTCATTTTTTTAATGTTACAATTACTTTCATAACTCTTGTTGATTAATTTCTTATGTCAACATCTATCTAGGGTGACTGTGAGATATCACAGGCTACATCTGTCCAGGGTGACCATGGAAAGGAACCCACTTTGCCTCAACAAGTAAATTTTAAATACAGTAACAACTTATGACTACAATAACTAAATTTCAGAAATTTCATTATTTTTTTTTTCTGGTATTACTGCAATATTTCATTTTTTCAATGTTATAGGTGAATTTCATAAATTTTGTTGATTGATTTATTGTGTCAACTTCTGTCAAGGGTGGCCGTGGCAAAAAATCACCCGCTACATCTGTCCAGGGTGACCGTGGAAAGGCACCCGCTGTGCCTCGGTAGGTAAATGTTAAATATAGTAACAACTTATGACTACAACAACTAAATTTCTGAAATTTCATTATTTTTTTTCTGATATTACTGCAATATTTCATTTTTTTAATGTTACAGGTGAATTTCATAACTTTTGTTGATTGATTTATTGTGTCAACTTCTCTCTAGGCTGACAATGGTAGAAAACCACCCGTTACATCTGTCTAGGGTGACCGTGGAAAGGCACCCGTTGTGCCTCAGCAGGTAAATGTTAAATACTGTAACAACTTATGACTACAATGACTAAATTTATGAAATTTCATTATTTTTATTTTTTTTCTAATATTACTCCAATATTTCATTTTTTAAATGTTACAGGTGAATTTCATAACTTTTGTTGATTAATTTATTGTGTCAACTTCTATCCAGGGTGACCGTGTCCGAAAATCACTCGCTACGTCTGTCTAGGGTGACCGTGGAAAGGACCCCGTTGTGCCTCAACAAGTAAATGTTAAATATAGTAATAACTTATGACTACAATAACTAAATTTCTGAAATGTTAAAGTTCATCTTAGTAATTTTATTCATCAATGTATTGTGGCATGGTCAACGTGGGAAGGCTCCCACTGAGGATATTGATGAGGATGAAATATTTTATTTCACTGACCCAATGAAAATTGTAATGAAGGCCTTGAAGAAGGCTAACATAGAATATCTAGGTTTGCTTAGCAAAATACCCCTAACACAAGAGGACATGGCAAGAATTGTAGAGCTACAAAATAAAGTAACTAGGGTAAGAGGCATCTTCACATATTTTTATCAGGTATGAAAATTTCATATTTGTTTTTTTGTTTTATATTTTCTATATGATCTGATAAAGTAAAGTTTTTTGTTTGTAGGAGTTTTTAAATCCCATGCGTCGGGAACCTGCCAATCTTGCAACTGCTATAGGTAGCAATGATGGTCCAATGCAAAAAAAATGTCGACATAGCAAAGTGCAAGTGAGGCTTTTTTAGCCTCCTGAGGTTCCCCTCGAATCCATTAATGAGCACAATGATTTTCACCAGCATGACACACCGGGGCATGATGAGCCGGAGCCTGGGACTCCACATGACTCTGGAGAGGAGCGTACTTTAGTTGAAGAGGAAAATATTTTTCATGGAGTAGAACGAATTAAAATCACCTGATCACTAGATGTCACCTTTCTAGTGGATGACACATGTGTTCCGATCAAGATTCAAAAGATTGCAGGTAATTTTTAATTAATTGATTCATTTTTTCATGAAATTGAAATGGACATTTGTTGAGATTATTATAAATTAATGGATATCACGTTTCTGTAGGAAACAATGTTTTCTATAGAAAATTAAATGACAAATCATTGGATTTGTTTGGCCCCACCATTCACACACGGTGGAATGGCCAAGATAGAAAAAAGAAAGATGATTTAATATACCACATGGTAAACTTGTTCGGCAACACTTTCAACAAGAAAGTGGTTACAAAGTTATCCGACGAGAATTTAAAATATACCAGGGCCCAGTATAGAGAGAAATTGCAATTAGACCTCAAGCATGATAACCCTCCAATGGTTTTGGAGAAAGAGTGGAAGGCCCTGATAAAGGATCCAAAGGAGAACTTGTTTAAAAAATAAGGAAGACATCCACGAGCTAGTCAAGCAAGGTACAACACATGTCATATTATCAGTGAAATGTGATCATTTATGTTTTTGTTTCCTGTTTTAAGTAACAATTCCGATATCTAATGTTTTTCAAAAATTCCATATGTAGGCTACCAGACACCTCCAAATAAACCAAGGCCAGAGTGGAAAATCATCGACAGCATAAACTAGGCTAGGGTGGCTATGGAAAACTAAAAGCCCGAATCGTAAGATTTAAATGATTAATTGTGGTTAATATTTATTTAATAGTAGAGAACAAATATATTTTTTTATTATTGGTATTTTTAATGATGTTATGCATTGCCGTTAAATATGTTTGACACTACTGCCATCGAGGAGGACCTAAATATTGGTTACAAGAATGGTTTTAAAAATGTGATTGAATATAGAAAAAGATTGGGCCAGACTCCAATCTCCCCAGCCATGCAGGTAAATAAAATGAATAAGGAAACCGCAGTAGCATGCATGTAAAGTCTATTCATATTTTATTATATCACCCTTAACTAAGTAATTATGTTTTTTTTCAAGCAATAGTGCTACCGCAACAGTGAATCTAGTGGTATTCAGTAGACACCACATCATACAAGGGTGCACATGTCCAATGATAGTGGGGAGCAGAGTACCCATTCTGGTATGTATGCTTCAGAATTAGAAATATTTACTATGATTGTAGATATTTATTTCCTGACTTATACTTATATATTATCTTCTCAAAATTGAAGAGCATGTAGCTCAAGAGGGTGAACTGCGAGAGGAACCAAGTGGACAAGAAATTAATGCACCAACTGTCACAACTACACATACAGGTAAAGATCAATAGTGTAATGTTAATCAAAATAATGAATTAGTTATTTCAACATATCGATATGATCATTTCTGTTGTTTCAGTTCATGACCCCACACAGATGCATCGACACCCTTCTTAGTGACATACCAAAATTATGGTACATGAGCGCATGGAAACTCAAACAATAGAAGGAAAAGGAACACAAAATACAATGTCCTTGGATGATTATGATACCCCAATTGTCAATTTTATGAATGTAAAAAAACATAAATCAAAGAAAAATTAGATGTATAAATTCATGACTTGTATTTGGATGCTTATCGATGTTTATATGTTCATATGCTTCAATGTTTATATGTGCATATGTTTCGATGACTATATTAGTTATGCATGAATGTATATATGTTTTCTATATAAACAAAATCATTTGTTGGGTATGGGGAATTGAGAGTGATGTGAGGGGGGGGAGGGGCCATATGAGCTTCCACCTTCATGTGGTTGGCCCTATTCAGTAGAGAATAACATATTCTCAAAACAAAGAGAAGGTCATTAAGGTATGCGACCACTTAAGTTTTTTCTAGAGTATTTTACATAACTAAATGCATGTTTATTTGCTTATATATTATTTACTTATATAAAGAATTTGTCTTTTATGATTCATGTAGGTCTTGGTGATGGAAATGCATCTTGTGGACAACTCTTATCAATTTGTATGGGATAATGGATCTGGCGAAAGGACAATGATAAGGTAAGGGTTTTGATGTGTTTTTTAAAGTAGGTGTTATACTAGTAAAATTTCACAATCCTCATCGATAGAATTAACCTTCCAACATTGTATTGTTAACCAAATACTTGACCACTAAATTATCAATGGAAAACTTGAAGGATTGGTCCAGAAGATAATACTTGAAATTTTGTAGCATATACACCATCACCAGGCCTTTTCATTTCATGGTTGTGTAATTACAATTTTTTCTAGAAAATTACCTTGGGTTGTGTAGCATGTGTTCCCCTAGATATGCCAACATGTTCCCAATGCAATGGTAGAGGAATCCACATGGATATACAAAATTTTTGACCAATTAGGAAAAACAAGAATTGGAGCCATAACCATCCACCTTTTTAACTTGGAAAAACCCTTTTCACATTCTACAATCCATACAAATGGGACACCTTTTCATAGTAGTTTCTCCTTCTACATTATTACTTGAGCATGCCCCATGATAAATATATGGTAATACCTTGCATGACCATAACATAGGGACATTCTCTAGTGACATTCTCTAGTGCATACATATTCTAAAATTACTATGATTTTCATTAGTTTGACTAAACATCCTTCCTTGTAGATAATATGATCCAAGAGGATGTTGAATGGGGTGTAGAAAATGAAATTCTTAATATTTAGGTACAACTAGATAAATCAACGTCTTTCCATCACCAACATTAGTTTAGCCATGCGACCCTTTAGCTAGATATACATTGCCAATCATTTAAAATATAACTCAAGGAAATTATGGATATACTCATTGAACATAACAAACATGATTCTAGAGAACATAATTGGTGCATTACTTGGGCCAAAGGGCATGAGATTGAATGCAAACAATCACCATTCCATAGAAAAAATGGTGTTCATCTTATCCTCCTTGATGATACAGATTTTATGATAGCTAAATAATCCTACTATGAAGGTGTAAGGTTCATTCCTTGCCACTTTCTTGGTAATCTCGTGACTAAAACGTGTATGAAAGGGATCATGTATGTAGGCCTGACTCAATCTAAAAAATTCCACAGAAAAATTTATTCAACCTTTTTCACACCCTAGATGACTATTAGACTAGTGGAATCTTATTGTTCCACTGAAAATATCTAACCAATAGTTAGAATATCACATATCTATTGTTTAGCATATTACTTATAATGTGAATGCATCCTATATTGTCACTTCTTGGTAGATCAGGTGTCAGGCTTCAATTCTATATTCATCTCCCAATGTTCTCCTCTCACTCTTTTCATCTCAAAGATGCTACATGGGAATAGGTGAGTGTACTCTCAAATAAAATATACAATGTCTGCAATGATGTTTTCATACAAATAGTCACCAATAATAGCCAACTTAGACACATCCTCCATACTGAAATCGACTATTTGTCTTCAATATCCCATGATAGTGAACTACATAGTTGGTATTCTTGGCTAATGTGACTACATGGTGCACCTGTATTTATTCAAACCACGGAGAATGAATTTATTTTGTGACATCGTCCTCTACAGAATCTATGGTCAAGCATTATGGTAGTCCCATTAGTGGGAAAAATTGAATGTGTTTTATATCCCCACTAATCAACATATCCTCCTCACAAAGTTGAAAAGTGTCATAGAACTTAAATTGTAGTTATGGTCAGTAGGTCATCTATCATTACATTTTTCTTCTATAGGTACCAATTCTTCAACAATGACTCTAAGGTGGGAACACATTTATGCACCCACTACTAAATAGAAATTCCTTGTGTATACTAGTGAGTTTCACAATGATCCACATGCTCCACGATATAAGAAGTACCATTGAATTGTAGGGACTATTTGGAAAAGATTGATTTATGTTCATGATCCTACTCTTCGACGAAAGCTTTTGTAGGTGAGACTCCTTGAGTGTCATTTTTAATTTATTACTTATATTAATGTGGTTAGGAGATGAAATTAATTAACTAGTTCATTAGAAAACAATATCCTTTAATGAAAGAGCCCAATGTGATAAAATGCATGTTGGGTTCTTGGAACAGTTCAAATTATTTTGATAATAAGAACTTTGATATGTTCTACCGAGAATGTCTATGGTTCGAGCCCGTATATCCCTATATATTCCAATAAGTTACACTACTCTTATATATATATCCCCTCATAGTCCCTATGACTTGGACTTTCAAAGTCTTTCGGATCATATCAATATCTTTTCCTTATCAAGATCAGTGGATGAGAACATCAGTCAACACAAACCTTATGTATAGTAGGTTCCTAGTCCTACTATATATTCTAGTCCTACTATATCTTCTTGTGAGTCCAAAGTTCATAATGAAATTCCCACAATCATTCAAGGATATATACCAAATTGATATCCAATGTTTATACCCTCTATCCAAAAATGATGTGTTAAGTTATGTGTTCCATAAACTTTGTGGCATTAGTTGTGCCATTAAACACTAGTGCATATTTAATCTCTACATGAATCCACTTAATTGAATTTGGTAGTGTGCATATTTGTGTCAATTAATTCTCATACTCCCTAGGTGGCCCAAAAGTAATGGACACTTTGGAATAAATGACATAGGAGAATACTATTCTCCAACTCAACTTTCCACTAGCAGTTGGATTATTATAGTCTTACAACTATCCTATGGTGAGATTAATGTAGTCTTCCAACTATCCTAGTCATCCAATACTTCTTCTATCTATTTAACAAATGTATTTCCCTACATTATATCCAATAGATATACCATCCAATAACCCTTCTTATCAAATGACATCATTATAAAATTCCCAATCAATCCATTACAATACTAGGTATGTATATTTGTCATCTACTATGTCAATGAACTCAACGTAAGCATAATATTCACACAATTGAGATAAAATTATATCTCACCAATTTGACAATGGGGAAAATGTGTGATTGGTTCAAAAACTACCACTAGATCGACAATTGGACCCAATTTGGTCATCCCATGAGTTCCCATGATTACTTCAGTAGGATGTTAACATCCAACCCGAAGTTGAGCATAAATTCTCACACTCCATATCATTGAATCAATGCATTTAAGATTAATTATTTTCCATACCTTGTTCACTGGACATGGTTTAAGGGCCTATCTTGTGCCTCTATTCTTGACTCAAAAATTGTCCCAAGGACCTCCCTTAACTTTGTTATGGATTTATCATTGTATATTATCTATAGAAAACTTTTCAAAAATTCTTTGACTTCATCTTCTACTATATATACGAGTAGAATCATGCATTGGCTTAGTGGCCAAATTATGGAAGGTTTTATATTTATTACATTCATATTAACTATGTTTCTAGAATGAATAGCTTCCTACATCACCTTAATTACATATTTAAAGTAACCTTTTTTTCATAGTACATCAAACCTTGGTGCTCACTATAAATCTTGATATATGGGTCCTTGATTTGCATCTCTCATGTTTGTGCTAGAATTGGCTCCAAACTAGGTGACGATATTGATCCCAATGTAGGAACAACCTACTATATTTTCACCATGGATATAAAGCTCACAATTCACCATATTATCACTACTCTATCTCATGTATTGTTCCTCCCATTTATTAATCAATTGTACACAATCATGTGTATTATGTATTGTCTTTTGGTAGTACCCACATCNACCACATCAAGGATGGTGAGGATATAAGTAATTCCTTTCAATATAACCCACTTCATAATAATTACAAAATCATGGTGGGATATGATCCACTTAATTCCATAGAGCCCTATTATACTAATTCTAATTATGTCCCCCATCCACTCCCATGTTTGAATCCATTGTTTTAGAAGATCTCATGAATTCCGACATCTAGCTTCTCATGTAGATTTGTTTTAAAAAACCTACAGGAGGCGTGGAAATATCAATGAAAGTTCATCGCAAGGTAATGATTAGGTTTTATTAAGCATGGAAATATCGACAAAATTTCGTCGCAATGTAATGATTAGGTTTTAGTAAGCGTGGCAATATAGACAAAATTTCGTCGCACTTTTCCACGGTTTTGCATTGCACATATAGCAGCTGCATCGTAAATTTTTTCTCTGCCAAAAGTTTTCGTCGCTATTGACATGATTTTTTGTTAAAACTTTCCAAACTTTTGCATCACACATATGACATACATGTCATAATATGTTGGTAATTTTTTTACTTTGGCACATTTTTTTGTCCCTATTGCGATGAAGTTTCGTCGTTATTGCCAGACATTTTGAGGTAAACCTGTCTTGAGGATGATGACATGTGGAGGGATTATTTCATCGTTGTTTTCACAAAAAACTGGTTCGTGGATATAGAGACGAAAAAATTTCCACGAAAAATAGTCTTTTCTTTCGTGGAAAGTGTGATGGATATGTGTGGCAATAGCAATAAAAAACCGTGGAAAATTTGGTCATATGTAGTAGTGGTATCATCTTTTATTTGCAACAGATAGGTGTTTCCACTACTTGGAGTGTTGCAACTACTAGATTCCTGTGTTGCAATGTTAGTGACTGATAGTAATGAGCTCTTTCCTAATAATTATGCAAAAATAACATGATAATGGTGTATGTGGTAGGACTCATATCTTTGGTGACAAATGAGGTGAACTAGATAATGGAAGTCTCAAAAAGAAAAGTGATACACAGGAAATATTTAGAAAAAAATTATAGATGAGTTTTTCTAGTATGCCATTTTAGGAACCCATCAATTATCCATATGAAGAGGAAGATATATATGAATATAAAAATATTGGAAGAAGTGATATTCATACTGTGGAAGCTCACTTGATGTTCTTCCCCTACAACGAAGTTTTATGGTGGTGATTTACCCACCTCCAAAAACAGACGACCACCATCATCAATGAATCCAAAGTCCCAATTACTTCCTTGAATCCCAAAGACATTAGAATAAGGTATCAAACCCATGAACCTACAATATCATTAAATGAATCCTTTCTGGGGAATTTTAGGGTTGATAATAAATACTTCAAATATCTAGTGAAAGATTGGTACACCAGTGAGGTGAGACAAGTTAAAGAGGGAAAAAGATACATTCCAATGCAATACTTGAAGATACTATACATCATGCTCAATAAAATGATCTGCATACTATATGGTGAAGAAACCAACATGCACTTTAGGATAGAATTTTTTATGATGGTGCATACAGTGGTGAAGACTAGACATTTGTTTAATTGGGAAACCATCCTAACCTACAAAATTTTTAACAGAGCAAAAGAATATCAAGGTATTAAAATACGCAGGTTTTTATATGTCAATATATTTGATTGTTGCAATATTCTCTACAGACCATTTCCCTTTTTTCAAATGTATTTGGACTCCAAGTCATCCCACAATCCACATATGTTATTCGAAATTGTGGGACATAAATTAGAAATAATTTTTTTTATAGTATCTATGAATATTTCCTATCCCCTCTATTCAAGTTGATATTTGGGATGTACCCATACACGATATCTCAAGGGGCCATCACAAACCTAAAAGAGAGAGGGGACTAATATGTAAAAAAATATTATACCTATATCTGGGTATATGGAAGCACTGGGATGCCAATTTATTAACCAAGTATGTGCCCAAAAAGTTGTTGGCTAGAGAAATTTCATGCCAAACAATGGAGAAAGGGATTGCGGTCTATCTATCAGATAAGAACAAGAAATACTGGCCAAATTTCCCACTACATCTAGGAAGATATACTCTATTGAACAAACCCCATGTACAGATGGAAGTTGAAGCCCTAAGGGAGATATATTTGTGCACAGGGAGCCTTAAAGAGAACAATCTACATAATATAGTGCATGACCATTTAAAATGCATCAATCTCACACACCAAGTCATTCATGAAATGAAATTTGTAGAGGACCTCTTCAAAGGGGGTTTCTTTTTTGAAGAAGTATTATAAAGTATGCAGAGTGAATCAAAAAGAAAAATATACAAAATGAAAAAGATAAAGAGAGGTCTACAGTGAAAGAACAATTCAAAATGTTACTGGAAAAGGAAAAGGAAAAAATGGAAGTTGAAGAAAGACAACAAGCACGACAAGATGAGGACAAAGAAAAGAGAGATATAGAAGCATAAGACATGTATCAACAAAAGAAAAGAAACATGCCGAGAAAGATACAAATAAAGATAAGGATTGAGTCATTAAAAATTATGTTGAAGGAAATAAAAATAACATTGAGACAAAAAAAAATCTAAAGAGGATGCTAAGCTTGAAAGTAAGAAAAATGAAGATGAAGAGAAATTAAGACTAGCAGCTGAATCTGAAAAGAAAAGGAAGAAATAAGAAGAGGAGAAACATGGTAGAGCTTAATCACAGGGGAAAGAAGGAGAACATACAAAAGTAGAAAACAATAAAGAATAGGATGAATTAGATAGAGTTGTGGAAAACCCCAACGCTAGCATAGTTACCATCCCTATCAAAGAATGCACTCCTATAGAAGTTATCCCTGAAAATATTTATTACACATCTCAAGAACTAGGGCTACATGAAGTTGTAGTAGTTGTAGGAGATTATAATTACATCCATAAAACTATGACCATTTAGAGGAGAATAAACAAAAGGAAGAGGGGAGAATCTACACCCAAGAAGGAATCTTCCGAGACGAGAATCATATGGAAGGTGTTATCACACTATGTTGCCGTGGGTCTTTAGTTTGATTAATATTTTTTAAAAACATTAGATTTAAATTTTTGAGTCGCATCCTCTTAAATTTTGATGTTAAGTTCACCTTAGAAGATTAGATTTTTGAATCATAGTCCTTGTTGGTCCTCAATTTGGTTTGTGGTTCTAGAACCTCTTTAGCTCATGACCCATTTTCGGTCCCCTTCATGACTTGTCCTTAAATCGATCCCTCCCATTGCTAAGCTGATATGAAACCTCTTCATCTTCACTCATGACCCAGTAAGCATGACTCATTGTACCTGATTACCTGTCTAATAATTTTTTGATTTGGAAGCGCCGCCTACTCATTAGGCAGTTCCATAGCGCCTGTCATGTTTATTATCCATCCACTCCAAGTCATGATTTCCACGATTGAGACCGCGTCCCTTATTTTCAATGCCAGAAGTCGGTTAAGAGCCTTCAAAATATCTTGCATTTATGATTGTTAGTAACGGTTTCTAAATTTTAAAAATTTCAACAATTTTGCACTGCGTAAGTTTGCTAGTTCCGATCAGGCGACCACATGTCAACTAAATTCGATGTGGTGAGAGATTTCAGGGCCGAAGTTTCCCCAATTTCATCCTAATATCACGCTGAGGATATCAACAGGTGTCGACTTTACAGGTATCCTGTGCAACCTCCTTTGCATATTTATTTTCACAGGAAATTTGTGCTCGGGTTTTCGGTTTGTTGAGCTTCTAGGGTAGTAAAGGATCCATATTTTCATTCCTATAAATGTCCTCGCCCGAGTCCATGGTCTAATTATTGTTGATTGATTTATCCTTTGACGTCGCAGCTCTGTAATAGCCTATCCTCTATGTATGCATTGTGCTACCCAGAGGCGCTGCTCAAACCCTCTATGTTTTCCATGCTCCCCTTTCATCCTATACAAAGAGCCATTTCAAATCACCCCTTCATAGTCTATGCTCTAAAAATCTTGTACATGTCTAAAGGTCTATTTTCCATAGTCAAGCTCGACTTTCTAAGCACTGTCAGTTTTAAAGGGCCATCCTTGTGCATTTGAAACATGAATTGAAGCTTTATGGTCATTAGCATCCCTTAAGCCTCTTAAGAAACCTCATTTTGAGTCATGGAGACCCCTCAATCGAATAAAGAACACAAAGGTGGCAAGATAGTTAGGACGGAACCTGTGGACATGTGCCTTTTTGACACAGAACCCATGGCAAGGGAGATGTTTCAAAGAGCAGGATGCCTCTCTTTCTGCCAGAACATGCAGAGAGGTCATCCAGAAGTAGAAAAACATTTTGCATTAAATTTTGATGGCAAGAAAACCAGAGTTGGGGATTTGGAATTTGAGGTAACCGAAGCCTCCATCTCAGCTGCAACAGGAATCCCCATTTCAGGTGAAAATTGGTTCAAGGCCATGGTTTTGAGTTCACCCTTTGCTAAAGATCTCTTCAAGCCTGAATATCGAATCAATGAGTTATCTAAGATTATTTCGAGGAATTTGTTGATGGATCAGTTTGATAGAATGTTGAAAATCATATAGAGATACTTTACTTGTGAAGGGAGATTTAACACCTTGTAACATTACCACATAAGGTTGTTGTTACATTTTACTATTAAGGTTCATATGAATGTTTCTTATTACCTGTTGAGAAGTATAGGTAAAATGTTAGATAGGGTGCAAGCCAAATCTAAGGATGTATATTCTATCCTTTTTCACTCTAGATTGATCAAAACGTTAGTCTCTTAAGCGTTGGGAAAGAAAGAGATTTCATGGGAGCATTTTGTGGTTACTTCTCACTTCAAGATGGACCCAAAACCTACTCCCCAATCTCAGATCGTAGGTCCTTCATCACTCACCAGTACTAAATCAGAGATCAACTAGAAGAGAAAGGGAAAAGCCCCTGTTTCAAAGATCAACAAGAAAGTCAGGGAAGTTGAGGAGGAAGTTTGTCCTTCTCCACACAAAGATTTCTCATCACCACCTCCACCAGGGTTAGAAGAAGTGCCTTCTTCTACCAAGGTGACATCTAAAAAGGGGAAGAAGCTTCTCTTTACCTCTCCTCCTCTAGTATTTCAAATCAATTGTAAAATACCTTTCATTAGGTCATAAATCCATAAGGAGGTTTTCCAAGAGCATCCTTTTCCAGAAACCCCTGTTCTAAAGAAGAAAGGAAAAAACATTAAAAGGCATGTGGAGGAGAAATCTGAAACCCTTACTCAGAAGACGAAGATAAAAGATAGTTTGCAGTCTACTGAAGACAAGAAGGAAACCCCTGTACAGAAGGGAAAGGAGAAAGGTTCTAAAAGACCCTTGGAGACAAAAGATGAAACCTTTGAGAAAAGCATTGAGAATCATGTGGTAAGAAAGGATGAAAACCCTATGCAGAGAAAGAAGAATAAAGGTAGAGCCAGCAAGGAACTTGATGAGATAGACAAGACACTTCCCATGTAGGAGGAAGAGGGGTCTGAGAAGAAGCCCATTGATACTGAGCATGCCACTATCCCTCCTAATAGCCATATCTACAAGAGACTTATCAAGCATATTAGGGATGCAAGGAGAGAAATAGCTCATCTCAAAACAGAAGAAAAGGCCCACTTGGCTCATATGGATGAGTTCATGGTTGGCTACAACCATACCCTAGAATTGGTAAGTTTTGCAACGAGAAAGGCTTTGCCTCTTCGTAAACAAATGAAGAATATTTACAGACAGAACATAGGCTTTCTGTCTCAAAATAGGAAGTTAAAGGCAGAGTTGAGACACTTTCAAGATGAGGCAGCTCAAAGCAATTTACAGGTGTTGGTAGAAGCTTCCATTGAATATGATAAACCAACAACTAAGGAGAGCTCAGCTACACTGAAGAAGCCTGCCAGTGCTAGGAAGAAGAAGTCTTCTTAGCCAATTGAAGATACTCTTTCTGCTAGAAAGAGTGTGAGGCTAAGTGTTAAGATGACAAAATAGTTGGTAAGGGGTAAGCTCCATTTTTGGGAATTGTTCCTTTTTGGGAAGGTTAACTGATATGCAGATACTATGTTTTCCATCTACATAGGCTCCTAGGCGTTTAGCTATATGGATTTTGAGTTTTTGCTAAGTGCTAGATTCACTTAATAGTAAATGGAACTACCTATGGTATAGTCAAGGCATCTAAGTAAAATGGTTTTTGTCATCATGGAAGGACACAAACTGCTCTGCACATGTTCTAGATTCAAAGACGCTGCATTTTTGTAATGATACCCAAAACTATATGCAAACACAACGTAAGTAGTGCTACGTACAGGCGCTGCATAATATCTTATAGAGAATAGAAGATGCACACAGTGGCGCTACGTAAAGTGCTACGTAATATTACATAGAGGGCAGAATTGGTATATGGGTGCAACACAATGGCGATACCTATAGGAGTTGCGTAATATTTGATAGGGAGCCAGTTTACACACATGCACAACACAGAGGTGCTACCTACAGGTGCTACCTTCTCTCATTGTTCTGTTTTAGGGTGTGCTACCCAGAGTTTCTACACAAGGAAGTTTTCCAGCAAACACTAGGGATCTAGGAGGACTAGGACAACAAATTTGGACAAGTTAATGATGGAGAAAGAAACAAAAGTAGCTATTGGCATTATGAGGACAACTACACGATCCAAAGGGACACATGGAAAAATAGGATCCGAGGAGCAAAAGAGGATCAAAGTAAGTAGAAGCATGATTGGAATAGTCACCAACATTTTCCTGTTTTATAGCATGGACAGTTATCTGAGTTGTTAGAACAAATAAATGTCTAAATATTTTCAAGGGAAAGAGGCCAGCTCGTACCTCCAGTTGTTTCCTCCCTTTCTTGTTATAAATAGATAGATCTATTGCTTTAGTAGGTTTGGATGGTTGAGCAAGGCTCCCTAGACTGTAATATTTTTTGAAGTGACTGTGATCTAGCTGTGTATTGGACTTAAGACTTTTTGACTAGTAGAAATTAGCTTCTATTTTATCCTATATGCCTCTAATGCTAAATGTTCATGTTGTGAATGCTTCACATGTATAAATGTGGTAATGTTATGGTGGATGTTTGATCATTGTATTATCATGGTGTTTATTTAGCTTCTTAGTTCCTAATTTCAGGAAGATCTTGTCTTAAGAAACTTTCTTCCTTGGGCTCTTGTAGACCTAAGGTTTGCAGTAGCCATTACACCCCTCTCATTCAAGTCTCCCCTCTATCCCATTTACTCTCAAACTAATGGTTGAAGTTAGTCAAAACCTTATTTGATGGTAGATGTTAGCCCTGTTTCTGAGTTAGGATATTATCATTTTGAGTCTTTTCCATTTGACCCTTTAAAAACACTCATACATTCACATATAACCTGATGGGTACTGGGATTACCTTCTATGCAATTAGAAGGTGACTCCTAGTGATAAAATTTTTGGCTCCGTTGCCGGGGAACGATTTGTAGACTTTTCCCTAGGATAGAACAACAATACTTACTAGCTCTCAGGGTGCATTGGGACTTAGTATTTTGAAGATTGCATCTTGCACCTGGAGACTCCATTGATTTATCTCTGGCGCCTAAAGGCAAACATATGAGATCAAATCCACAGTTACCTTTGGTTCCACCTGAGGCCGACCCAGAGAAGATAATCAACAAGAGAAAAGCTTCTCAAAAAAAAAATTGTGCTGCTACCACAAGTGCTTCTGGTTAGTTGCCTGATTCCACTCTTGATACTCTAGATTTTTTATCAAGTAAGCTTCCTTTATCTTATGCTAAAGTATCTAAAAATATCGATTTTGAAGAGTTTCCTGTTGAAAAATTTTCCTTTGAAACTAGATTGAAAGAAGAAAATATTGATATATTCTCCTCCCTTGATATTGAGAAGTGTTTCAGTCTTGATAGTTTTGAAGATTTCCCTACGTTAGGTTTTTCTACACCTTTTTCCGTTAAAACGTTTGCTGCCAAAGAAGTAGGAACTTCATCTCCCTCTCAGATTTTACCATCCTCTTCCAAGACTACCCCTGTTGTTGCGAAGACTGAAAACTCCCCTTTATCCTTTTCTCCTTCTCCTGCTTGTTCACCTAGAATCAAAAATCAAATAGCAGTGGTTAACCCCCCTGTAAATAGGATGGATGTGATAGTGGCTACAAGATATGCTCCTCTAGTCTTTCCTCAGCCAATGAATGCTCTTCCCCCTATAGATTATTTGAAATACATGCCCAAGTTTATTGGAGAAGAAGATATAACAGCTAAGGAACATCTTGTTTCTTTCTATAGCTATGTAGATAACCAAAATATTGAAAATTAAGATGTTTGGATGAGGGTTTTCATCCAAAGCCTTTTTGGTGAAGCTAGGAAGTGGTTTAGGGGTCTGGCCCCTAGATCCATCATGGGTATTGAGGCATTGGATGAAGCCTTATTGAGGCACTGGGGTGACAAAAAATATTTTCTATACTACATCACTGAATTTGGATCTTTGAAAAGGAAAGAAGGAGAGTCTGTCTCTAACTTTTCTAAAATATTTAACAAAATGTACAAGAAGATCCCTGATTTCTACCTTATATTGAGAGAGAGACGGTCACCTTCCTTAGTTCATATGCAATATTTTTCCTTAGAGGTAGAATCCAACATAATTTCTTTAGATAAGCTCAGGGGAATATCTGACAGAGATAGGAGGAAAAATAAAGATGAAGCTTCCACTTCTAACTCTCTTGTTGTTCATTCATAGGTAGATGAGTTTACCAAATTACTAAAATCCCTTTCTACTTAGATCGAGAAGTTAAAATCAGAAGGAAGACAACCATATAGAAATGTTTAGAACACTGAAAATAGAGGTAATTTCAGAAGACCCAAAAATGCTCCCCAAATCCTTCCTAGAGAGCCCGAAAACAAAGAAAGAGATGATCAGAGGATTCAAGCTCCTTTTCAAAATAATCTGGTTGTTGATGATGAAGAAGAAGAGGTAAAGGCTTAGACTGGGATTCACTACTTAGGTGATACATCCCCATCCCCACACTTGACTCAATCCTCTTATGAAAAATATATAATGGATATTCAAATTAATGAGTTAAGCAAGGGAGAAAAAGAAAAGGAAAATGCTAGTTGATATAATCTGAGATCTAAGAAGAATGAAGAAAAAACTATTGCCCCTAATTAGTCTGTTCAAAAAGAAGTTTCTAACAAAGCTGTGACAGTGAGAAGCAAGGAAAAAGACTCTCAAAACCCATAGGTTCTGATCAGAAATCCTTCTCCTAAAACCAAAGAGATTTTGAAGCCTTCCCCTTCCTTCAGTTTTGAGAATGAAATCCAGAAAATTAAGATTCCTGTACCATTTTTGGAATCGATAAAAAATGAAGAATTTAAAAATTATCTGACCAAAATGTTACAGCCCGTTGCCTCTCCTAATGCCACTGATTCAATAAATCTACAATATGAAAAACTAGCTATGATTTTAGGCCCTTTGATAGAAGACAGAGATGACTCATCCCCTCCCTTCTACACTTCCCTAAATATTCATGACAAAGTGCTACATAACTGTCTTTTGGATTTAGGGGCCTCCCATAATCTTATGCCAAAGTCTATTATGGATGAACTTGGATTGGAAATCACAAAAACCTATCATGACCTAGATTCTTTTGACTATAGGAAAGTAAAATTATTGGGGGTCATTAAGGATATGGTTGTAACTCTATTTCAGCTACCCATTAAAAGTATACTTATGGATGTTGTGGTGGCTGATGTTCCTCCCAAGTTTGGCATGCTCTTGTCAAGGTATTGTATTAAAACACTTGGAGGGACCTTATATATGGATCTCTCGTATGCAAATATCCCTGTGTTTTGGGGGGAACATTGAAGACTTTACAGGGAAGCCCAACTAGATTACATTATTAGTGATGAAGTTAACCCCACCAATCATCCTGTTTTCGCTCTTGATACCGATTTGGGGTCTAGTATTTTGTAGTTCACTGATGCACCTGAGACTCCTCTTGAAATTAGAAAGCAACCTGTTACCTTATGTGAAGAGCCTCCTCTAGCCACTTCCATTTGGAAGATGTTCTTTGATGGATCATCTTCTAAGGAAGGTCTTGGTGTGGGAGTGTTCTTTGTCTCACCAACTCAGGAGACTATATCTTTGTCATATAAACTAGAATTCAAAACTACCAATAATTTGGTAGAGTATGAATCTCTCGTCTTGGGCTTGAGGGATGCAAAGGATATGGGAATTAAAAATCTTTCAGTATTTGGAGATGCTGAATTGATAGTTCATCAGACCAAAAATATTTGTCAAACTAAACACCCTAGGCTTAGATCTTATAGAAATGAAGTATGGGACCTAGTGGAATTTTTTTTCGAGTTTGACATCTCTTTTATTCCACGAGAAGAGAATTATGTGGCTGATTCTTTAGCTGTATCAGCAAGCAACTTTAGGATACCTACACCCCTTAAACTCAAGTATGATGTAGAATTCAAGTACAAGCATTCTATACTAGACAATGTCAAATATTGGAAGGTGATTGAGGATGATTTAGAGCTTAAAAAATTCCTTGAGTCTGCTGATGAATTTTCTGCATTACACATTGATCAGGATCATGATACTGAAATTACTCCACATGCTGATGTTTTCCTTAATAAAATTGCTAATCATCATATTGTGCAGTTACCTAGCAATCACATTCCAAAACGACTAGTTCCTTTGGAAAAACTATTTGATGAAAATGATGTGGCAGTAAAGGGGAAGCTGTCTACTAATGATGTTGATATAACTGAGTGAAATTTGAGAACAGAAAAGGATCCAAAATATGTCAAGCTATCAAGCATCTTATCAGGAGAGCAGAGGGCAGAATATGTCAAATTGTTAAAGGAGTTTGTTGATGTATTTGTATGGACTTATGAAGATATTAGAACTTATGACAGAAACATTATAGAGCATAAGATTCCATTAAAAGAAGAGACCAAGCCCTTTAGGCAAAAGTTGAGGCAAATCAATCCTATGTTACTGCCTGTCATGGAGAAAGAGGTAAAAAATCTTTTAGATGCAAAAATTATTATTCCTTTGAGATATTCTGAGTGGGTGGCTAACTTGGTCCCCATGAGGAAAACGAGTGGAGAAATTAGACTTTGTGTTGATTTCCGGAATCTGAACAGAAGCTCTAAAAAGGATAATTACCCTTTACCCAAGATGGACCATATATTACAAAGGGTGACAGGTGCAGCCTGGATGTTTATGGTTGATGGATTTTCTGGCTACAACCAGATTTCTGTTTTTCCAGAGGATAGAGAGAAGACGACTTTTACCACTCCTTGGCATACATTCATGTACGCCAAGATGCCCTTTGGTTTGATGAACGCGAGGATGACCTTTCAACGAGCTATGGACATAGCGTTTATTATAGAAAAATACAAGTTTGTTGTTATCTACTTAGATGACATAACCGTTTTCTCTCAATCTAATGAAGAGCACTGTGATCATTTAAGAAAGGTTTCCTTAAAATGCAGAAAGTTTGGTCTCTCTTTGAATCCGAAAAAGTCATTGTTCGCCATGAAAGAAGGAAAATTATTGGGGCATATTGTGTCAGCTGAAGGGGTGAGGATTGATTCTAGCAGGGTTGAAGCCATACTAACCTTAGAAATGCCTAGATCTAAAAAAGAAGTTCAATCTTTTCTGGGAAAGGTTAATTTCTTAATAAGGTTTGTGTCAAATTTTGTTGAGTTGCTTAAGTATATCACAACCATGTTGAGGAAAGATAATGAAATCAAGTGGACTGCTGAGGCATGTAGTTCTTTTGATCAAATAAAGAAAGCTTTGAGAGAATCCCCAGTCTTAGTTAGCCCAGACTACTCCAAGGACTTTATTATTGTTTCTTTTGCCTCTTTTGATATAGTAGCAGTAGTTTTGTTGCAAAAGAACTCTGAAGGCTTAGAGCAGCCCATTGCCTTTTTCAGCCGGGCTTTGAGAGATGCAGAATTAAAATATGACATTATGGATAAGCAAGCCTATGCACTGGTTAAATCTCTTAAGTCCTTCATAGTTTATGTGCTGCATTCAAGAGTTATTGCTTATGTTCCACCAGTTGTTGTAAAAGAAATTCTTATTCAGCCTAATGTTGACAGAAAACGCAGCAAATGGGTTGCTAAAATCCTTGAATTTGATTTAGAAATAAGGCCTACCAAATTGGTCAAAGGCCAAGGTTTAGCCAAGTTGTTGGCTAAATCAAATTGCTCAGCGTTGGAAGTAAATTTCATTGGTTCATGTTCAGAAAAGAAACATACTGAATTGAACAAAAAAGGTAATCAAGTCAACCCTGCATTGGTAGATTGCAGTTGGTACAAGGACATTATATTTTTCTTGCAGAATGTTCAACCTCCAAGTGGTATGGAAAGGAACAAGGTGAGAGTGTTAAAACTCAAATCAATAAAGTATTGCTTGGTTGATCAAATTTTGTATTGGAAGGATCCATTGGGAGTGTTGTTGAGATGCCTAGACTCGCAAGAAGCCCAAAGGATTATGTCTGATTTTCATGACAGTTTGTGTGGGGGCATCCTTTTTGGAGGACCACCGCCTACAAGATTCTCATGGATGGGTATTTTTGGCCTATTCTGTTTATAGATGTTTGTGCTAAGATCAGACCATGTGATAAATGTCATAAATTTTCTGGAAATCAATAGCTTAAGTCTTTGAAATTAAAGCCCGTAGAAACTTCTAGGCCTTTTCAATAGATGGGCCTAGATTTTATCAGGGAAATTCATCCCGCTTCAAGTGGCCAACATAGATGGATTTTGACTACCATAGATTACTTCACTAAGTGGATAGACGCTATCCCTACCAGGAATGCTTCCCACAAAGTGATCATTGGTTTTCTTGAAGATATTATAGCAAGGTTTGGCTGCCTAGACATAATTGTCACTGACAATGCTGCATCTTTCAAGGATGAACCTTTGATTTAGTTTTGTCAATAGTTTGGAATCGCATTGATTCACTCTACCCCTTACTACCCCCAAGGGAATGGGCTTGCATAATCCTCCAACAAAAGCCTTCTAAAGATCATTAAAAAGATGTTGGAGGACAATAAAAAGGCATGGGATTCAAAACTCAAGTTTTCTTTGTGGGATGATAGAGTGACAATGAAGAGGGCCCTAGGTTTCTCTCCTTTCTAGCTTTTGTATGGATTTGAGGCCATTTTCCCTACTCAACTTGCCTTGCCTATGGAAATTTTTTTCCAAGATTATCAAGGGGACCTAGATGATATGATCAGGAGGATTCAACAGTTGGTTGGAGTGCAACAGACTTGGGAGAAGCTGGTAGATAAAGAATATGATAATCAACGAAAGATCAAGCAGGCATTCGACAAGAAAGTGAAAAAGGAGGATTTTCAATTGGGCGATCTGGTGCTCAAGTGGGATGCACCAATGCAAGATAAGGGAAAGCACAGTAAATTTGAAGCTTTATGGACTGGTCCTTTTAAAATATCCGAGGTATTCTCTAATAACAACTTCAAGTTGCAGAATATGGATAATGAAGAGGTGTTTGGTGGCCCTATAAATGGGCATTTCTTGAAAGAGTACTTTGCTTGAGCCATGAGTGGCTCTTCATGCCATTGTAAATATCATTTTATTTTTATGTCTTTTTTTCTTTTTTGTTTCAATAACTGACCCCATAGCCCTAGGATAAGGCACTAAATCTACTCATTCTTGGCAGCCCGCAGGGGGCATGTCATCCCCTGTGGAGCCAATGCTATCACACTATGTTGCCTTGGGTCTTTAGTTTGATTATTATTTTTTAAAAACCTTAGATTTAAATTTTTGAGTCTCATCCTCTTAAAGTTTGATGTTAAGTTCACCTTAGAAGATTAGAGTTTTGAATCATAGTCCTTGTTGGTCCTCAATTTGGTTTGTGGTTCTAGAACCTCTTTAGCTCATGACTCATTTTTGGTCCCCTTCATGACTTGTCCTTAAATCGATCCCTCCCATTGCTAAGCTGATATGACACCTCTTCATCTTCACTCATGACCCAGTAAGCATGACTCATTGTACACGCTTACCTGTCTAATCATTTTTTGATTTGGAAGTGCTGCCTACTCATCAAGTAGTTTCATAGTGCCTGTCACGTTTATTATCCATCCACTCCAAGTCATGATTTCCATGATTGAGACTGTGTCCCTTATTTTCAGTGCTAGAATTTGGTTAAGAGCCTTCAAAATATCTTGCATTTATGATCCTTGGTAACAGTTTCTAAATTTTGAAAAGTTCAACAGTCCTGCGCTACGTAAGTTTTCCAGTTCTGATCAGGCGACCGCATGTCAACTAAATCTGATGCTGTGAGAGATTTTAGGGCCGAAGTTTACTCAATTTCATCCTAATATCACACTGAGGATCTCAACAGGTGTCGAATTTACAGGTATCCTGTGCAGCCTCCTTTGTATATTTATTTTCACAGGAAATTTGTGCTTAGGTTTTCAGTTTGTTGAGCTTGCAGGGTAGTAAAGGAGCCATGTTTGCATTCCTGTAAACATCCTCACTCATGTCCATGGTCTAATTACTGTTGATTTCTTTAGCCTTTGGTGTCACAGGTCTGTAATAGCCTATCCTCTGCATATGTGTTGCACTACCGAGAGGCACTGCTCAAGCCCTCTTTGTTTTCCATGCTCCCCTTTCATCCTATACAAAGAGCCATTTCATATCACCCCTTCACATTCTATTCTCTAAAATTCATTTACATGTCTAAAGGTCTATTTTCCATAGTCAATCTCATCTTTGTAAGCATTGTCAACTTTAAAGGGCCATCCTTGTGCATTTGAAACCTGAATTGAAACTTCCTAGTCATTAGCATCCCTTAAGCCTCTTAAGAAACCTCATTTTGAGTCATGGAGACCCCTCAATCGAAGAAAGTAGACAAAGGTGGCAAGATAGATAGGACAGAACCTATGGACATGCGCCTTTTCGACACAGAGCCCATGGAAAGGGAGATGTTTCAAAGAGCAAGATGCCTCTCTTTCTTCCAGAACATGCAAAGAGGCCATCCAAAAGTAGAAAAAAAATTCGCATTAAATTTTCATGGCAAGAAAACCAAAGTTGGGGATTTGGAATTTGAGGTAACCGAAGCCTCCATCTCAGCTGCAACAGGAATCCCTATTTTAGGCAAAAATTGGTTCAAGGCCGTGGTTTTGAGTTCACCCTTTGTTAAATATCTCTTCAAGCCTTAATATTGAATTAATGAGTTATCTAAGAGTATGCCAAGGAATCAGTTGATTGATCAGTTTGATAGAATGTTGAAAATCATACAGAGATATTTTACTTGTGAAGGGAGATTTAACACCTTGTACCATTACCACATAAGGATGTTGTTACATTTTACTGGTAAGGTTAAGATGAATGTTTCTTATTACCTGTTGAGAAGTATAGGTAAAATTTCAGATAGGGTGCAAGCCAAATCTAAGGATGTAGATTCTAGCCTTTTTCACTCCGGATTGATCAGAATGTTAGTCTCTTAAGAGTTGGGAAAGAAAGAGATTTCATGGGAGCATTTTGTGGTTACTTCTCACTTGAATTTGGACCCAACACCTACTCCCCAATCATAGATCACAGGTCCTTCATCACTCAACAATACTAAAGTAGGGATCAACAAGAAGAGAAAGGGAAGATCCCTTGTTTCAGAGATCAACAAGCAAGTCAGGGAAGCTGAGGAGGAATTGTTTCCTTCTCCACATAGATATTTCTCATCACCACCTCCACCAGGGTTAGAAGAAGTGCCTTCTTCTACCAAGGTGACATCTAAAAAGGGGAAGAATCTTCTCTTTACCTCTCCTCCTCAAGTAGTTGAAATCAAGGGTAAAAGACATTTCACTAGGTCATAAAGCCATAAGGAGGTTTTCCAAGAGCATCCTTTCCCAGAAACCCCTGTTCTAAAGAAGAAAGGAAAAATAATTAAAAGGCCTGTGGAGGAGAAATCTGAAACCCTTACTTAGAGGAAGAAGATAAAAGATAGTTTGCAGTCTACTGAAGACAAGAATGAAACCCTGTCCAGAAGGGAAAGGAGAAAGGTTCTAAAAGACCCTTGGAGACAAAAGAGGAAACCTTTGAGAAAAGCATTGAGAAGCCTGTGGTAAGAAAGGATGAAGCCCCTGTGCAGAGAAAGAAGAATAAAGGTAGAGCCAGCAAGGAACCTGATGAGATAGACAAGACACTTCCCATGTAGGAGGAAGAGGGGTCTGAGGAGAATCCCATTGAGACTGAGAATGCTACTGTCCCTCTTAACAACTAGAACTACAAAAGACTTATCAAGCAGCTTAGGGATGCAAGGAGAGAAATAGATTGTCTCAAAGCAGAAGACAAGGTCCACTTGGCTCAGATGGATGAGTTCATGGTTGGATACAACCATAACTTGTACTTGGTAAGGTTTGCAGTGAGAAAGGCTTGGCCTCTTCGTAAAGAGATAAAGAAACTTTACTGACAAAACATAGGCTTTCAGTCTCAGAATAGGAAGTTAAAGGCAGAGGTGAGACACTTTCAATATGAGGCATCTCAAAGAAATTTACAGGTGTTGGTAGAAGCTTCCATTGAAGATGATAAACCAGCAGCTAAGGAGAGCTCAACTACACTGAGGAAGCCTACCAGTGCTAGGAAGAAGAAGTTTGCTGAGCCAATTGAAGATACTCTTTCTACTAGAAAGAGTGTGAGGCTAAGTGTTAAGATGACACAAAATTTGGTAAGGGGTAAGCTCCATTTTTGGGAATTGTTCCTTTTTGGGAGGGTTAACTGATATGCAGATGCTATGTTTTCCATCTATACAGGATCCTAGGCATTTAGCTATATGGATTTTGAGTTTTTCCAAAGTGTTAGCTTCACTCAATAGTAAATGGCACTACCTATGGTATAGTCAAGGAACCTAAGTAAAATGGTTTCTATCATCATGGAAGGACACAAACTGCTTTACACATGTTCTAGATTCAAAGACGTTGCATTTTGGCAATGATACCCAAAACTGTATGCAAACGCAACGTAAGTAGCACTACGTACAGGCGCTTCGTAATGTCTTACAGAGAATAGAATCTACACACATTGGCACTATGTAAAGCGCTACATAATATTACACAGAGGGAAGAATTGGTATATGGGTGCAACATAATGGCGCTACCTATAGGCATTGCGTAATATTTGACAGGGAACTTGTTTACACACATGCACAACACAGGGGTGCTACCTACAGGCGCTACCTTCTCTCCTTGTTTTGTTTTAAGGTGCGCTACCCAGAGTTGCTACACAAGGAATTTTTCCATCAAAAAGAAGGGATCTAGGAGGACTAGGCCAACAACTTTGGACAAGTTAATGATGGAGAAAGAGACATAAGTAACTGTTGGCATTCTGAGGAGAACTACAGGCTCCAAATGGACACATGGAAAAATAGGAGTTCAGCAACAAAAGAGGATCAAAGTAATTAAAAGAATGATTGGATTAGTCACTAGTATTTTCTTGTTTTATAGCATAGGCAGTTATCTTAGTTGTTAGAAGAAATAAATGTCTAGATATTTTCAAGGGAAAGAGGCCAGCTCGTACCTCCAGTTGTTGCCTCCCTTTATTGTTATAAATAGATATATCTATTGCTTTAGTAGGTTCGGATGGTTGAGAAAGGCTCCCTAGACTGTAATATTTTTTGAAGTGACTGTGATCTAGCTGTGTATTGGACTTAAGACTTTTTGACTAATAGAAATCAACTTCTATTTTAGCCTATATGCCTATAATGCTAAATGTTCATGTTGTGAATGCTTCACATGGATAACTGTGGTAATGTTATGGTGGATGTTTGATCATTGTATTATCATGATGTTTATTTAGATTCTTAGTTCCTAATTTCAAGAAGATCTTGTCTTAAGAAAATTTCTTGCTTAGGCTCTTGTAGACCTAATGTTTGCAGTAGCCATTACACCCCTCTCATTCAAGTCTTCCCTCTATCCCATTTACTCTCAAACTACTGGTTGAAGTTAGTCAAAACCTTATTTGTTGGTACATGTTAGCCCTGTTTCTGAGTTAGGATATTATCATTTAGAGTATTTTCCATCTGACCCTTTAAAAACACTTATAAATTCACATATAACCTGATGGGTACCGGGCTTACCTTCTATGCAATCAGAAGGTGACTCCTAGTGCTAACAGAAGGTAGGCCCAGACCTAAAGGAGAATGAAATACATACTGCATCAAGTCTAAATGCATTTGCAGGTGAAAATTCCATGTTGGTATATGATATAGGATAATCACTGGACATATCTAGTTCCATGGTAGTTGAGCTTGAAGAAGCTATGAACACCATCAAAGACAAATTTGCTGATGAATTAAAAAAGGAGGCTAGTACAACCAAAACAATGCATAAAGAAGAACTATAGAAATAATTATAGCTCAAAAAAGAAAAATTAGATGTTGAGTTTGAGAGAAGGGCTATTGTAAATAGGAGATTACATCAGGAAGAGATAGAATCCCTCAATATTAAACATTCATAGGAAATGGAGCAGCTCAAGACCACACATGCACTAGAGATGACAAGATTGCAAGAAGAATGCTTGGAGGTAAGATTCTACAATGAGAAGCTAGAATACATGGTTCAAAATTTGCAGCAAGGTAATAAACTCTTGGAGACGATTGTAGAATAAATCCAAAAGGGAGATACCTTCCTGGGAATGGTCAAATAAGAAGATAGGTCTACAAATGAAGAACTCAGAAGTGTACAAAAGGAGTGCTTATGTTTATTGAATGAAATACATAAAAACAAGGGAGACTAATTCAAGATAGGTATGAATATAGAAAACATAAAGGAAAAGTACCAAAAGGCTCAAAATGCCTATGAAAGAATCAAATAATGGAAATATGTGTATGATGGTCCACCTAGTACCCCGAAATTCTACATAGACAAACAAAAGATCAAATATTAAGTACTCTTAAATACTTGGAATCGCATTGTAGATGATATTAAAAGTACTCAAGAGGTAGTCACCAGAACATGCAAAAGAGTATGGAGATCCTTCGATGGCATACTGAAAAAAATTGGAATGGATATAATGGAAGATTTGGAAGAAGCAACCCCAACCAAGTCAAGGATAAAGGATGTGGAAGCGAGGAAATATGCCAGTAGGAAAAAAAATGAATAAATCAGTGATATGAACTAAGGAATATTAGAGGAAAATATCATAAATCCAATCAAGTTAATCTCACTAACCAAAGGATTCATTCATAAGACAAAGAAAAGTTTGAAGACAGATGTGACAACCAGAATCTTTGATAGAGAGATAGATCTTGAAAACATGCAGATGAGAAGAGTGGATGGAATCTTGAAGAACTACGATCTCTGGAAGAAATATAGAGCCAATATGCAATAGCCTAAGACCTCATAATTATTGTATTTTTTAATGAATTATATTTTTTTGATCATATAAAAAAATTTAAAGTCCAAGTCTGGAATGTGAAATGAAATTTTGTAATTGTCATCTGACATGATGACAATTAAAAAATGTGAACATCCTCCTCTTATTTTATAAAAGAGAGTGCTACAATGAGAGAGGGACTTTTTCTCTTTGTAAATGAGAGATAGTACTTTTACTATAGAATTGATAAAGAGCAAGAGGCATTTGATAAATCTATGGTTGTGATGAATGTATATGAAACTCTTCTTGATTCATTTATTTTCTACATGAGTATTACAAAAATCTGGAGTATGAATTATTTCTTCACTTTCTTCTTGATGCTCATGTTGCCATATGTTTCTTTGTGAATACATATGTGATGCTATGAACACATTGCAACTGATCGTGAATGTATCTGTAACATTGTTGTTTTTAATTTATCATTGGGATACATGGATTTTTCAGAACCTAATGGTATCATATTTCATTATATTCAATTTTAATTATCTTTCTCATGATCATGATAGATTAGAATAGCTTAGAATTACATCTAGAATAGATATAGACAACATTAGTTAATTTATTCTTATATTTTTAATTCATATGAGAACATCTTGTTCTCAAATTCATATTTAGATAATAATTTAGAGTGGCAACTAGTCCCACATATTGGTCAGAAAAGCCATCCCAAATGAGAGTAGGTCTAATTGGGACCTACCATTGTGTATTCTCCCTTACCTTCTTCAGAAGACGATATGGACCCGTCAACACACAATATTATTGCTAAGGGGAATTCTAAGTAGGGGGATTCAGTTTTCTCTTCTATTCATTTTTCTTCTCCTTTTATTTTTTTTATCAATTTCCTCTCTTATTCTCATTTAGCAATTTTTATTTTATTTTATTCTTAATAGAAAATTTAAATTCCACTACTTATTCTCTTTTTCTTCTTCCAATATTCTTAGAAATTTCCTTTCCCATTCATTTTTCTTTGAATTCCACTACTTATTCTCTTTTTCTTCTTCCAATCTTCTTAGCAATTTCCTTTCCCATTCATTTTTCTTTTTCCTTTTATGTTTAGCAATTTCTTATTTTATTCTTCTTCAACAATTTTTTCTTTCACTCTTCTTAGAAATTTCTTAATCCACTCTTTTTTCTTCTTGCATTCTTATATATCAATTTCCTCTTCCATTCATTTTTTCTCTCATGCTTTTTTTCTTTTCTATTTAAATGAGACATCACTTTATAGTGATATAATTGTTTACATTTTTTTGTTCCTGACTTGACAAGTTGTTTTTCCTTGTTCAATTCTATTAGCAAATGGAATTTCATGTTTCATAATTGGGATGATTTCCCTGTATGGATAATAGAAGCACCTGGATCTCCTAACGTAAGAATGAAAAATATTGTTGTTAATCAATGTAAGAGTGGTCTTGGAGCCCACCTTACCTTCAAAACCCTTGGTGTGGGTGTTTTTCAGTTGGATCACCATCTCTTAGGCTATGGGTTTTCTCCAACAAGCTATCATATAAAACTTGCATGGAAAATGGAAAATTAAGAAATGGAGGGGACAAAAGATTTCATCTTTTCTATCGCTAGGGAGACTAATCTCACCAATTTCTTGTTCATAATATCAAAAAAATGCCAAAAATATTGCAAAACTTACTTTTGGGACAACAACATACATGCACTACCTCTCTAGGGCTATGGTTTGGAGCAACTGCAAGCTAGGGTTTGACAATCGCGGTTACAACATAGGACAACATGGTTACCAAAGGGGGTAGTAATGGAACCCCCTCATACAAGAAGGTAGTGGTGGACAGGGGGGAAGGCCCACGAGGCGTAGGTTTCAAGGAACCAATGACAAGCACCTCGGGATCAGGACTAGAAAAGAATCAAGAAAGAAACCAGGAAAAAAGGGATCACATGGGGGAAGAATCCAGAGAAACCCAGAATGATGTGTAAGAACCAACGTACCCCAATGGGGTAGAAGGGCGCAACCCGTGTAAACCTAAAACAACACTGATGCCCAAGGTGATACTGGAAGATCCACAAACAAAAATCTTCCGGGACCAGATGAAAACACATGCACTAATTTGAAATTTCATGGGTTTGTGGCCCACAGAAAGAACATTGCGCAACTGGATAAAATATCAATGGAAGCTAAGAGGGGAAGTGGAACTCCACCTGGGTTTGATAGGCTTCTTCATAAAAGTATTCATGAACTTGGAGGATAGGGATAAAGTCTTTGAGGGGGGGGCATACTTCCATGCCTCAGCAGGACTGTACATGCATCCATGGAAGGAAAACTTCTCCCCAGAGAAAGAAACCTTCAAGAATGTACCTGTTTGGTTGAGGCTTTACTCCCTGCCGCTAAACTACTAGCTTCCTTCCACCTTCGAAGCAATCAGGAACAAACTTGGAAAATATGTGAATACATCGGAAGCAACCCTAAAAGAGAGATACACCTCTTATGCAAGGATCTTCATAGAGATGGATGTTTCGGGGGGCACTTCCAAAATACATAAGCCTAGAATTCAGGGATGAGGATCGGATCCCAAATATGAGAAGATCCCATTCAGATGCAGAAGATTCCATGAACATGGAAACCTAATCATAGAATGTCCTCTCAATAAAAAAACAAGAAGCGAAAAACACCAAAATACAGCCGGATGAGGATGGGTTTATAAAGTAGAACCACTGAAACAAAGAAAACAAGAAACCAAGTAAAGCCCCAACAAGAAGAAATCCGGAATCCAGGACTAGAACAGAAGGGTTGGACAAGACCAACAAAGGGGAAGAAGGAGGAAAGGAAAAGGAAAAAGTTAAATAAGCTAGGGAACATGCAACAAATGAGAACATGGATAGTCCAAGCAATAAGATGGAACAAGGGGTAGAGAAACTCCTATGGATGGATAAACTAGAGATGCCAACACCCCCATGCAAGAGGAAGACAGAGACGTGGAAATGACACCAAGAGAGGTAGGTATGGAATATCATGATCTCGAAGATATTGTGGAAAGGGAAGGAATATATCTCCCGAACATACTAGAGCAATGGAAAAGGCAAGGCATAGACAATGTACCAGTGAAACAAATAGATCATATCCAATACCTCTTCCTTTTAAGGGAGGAAGCAAAATCCAGAGGGCTCAAGCACACACACGAGGAGATAGGACACCTAGGAATCAAAGCAGGAAAGGGACAACCACAACTCTCACCCAAGTAGATGAGAAGGAAGAAAGGAAGGAAATCAAACATCATATCCCTACAGGAACTAGGAGCTCTGTTGATAAACTTAGGTAAGATCAAAATGATCTTTCCCAACTCACCCCCACATGTTTAAATGAATATTATAACATGGAATATTAGAGGCCTAAACAACCCACGAAAGCAAAGAATCCTTAAAAATAGACTAAGGAAGGAACAACCAGACCTATGTTTCATCCAAGAGACAAAATGCACTGTATACATAATGGAAATAATCAGCAAAACACAATGGAGCAAGTACGATATGTTGGCTATCGAAGGAAAACAGATGGAAGGTAGTATTCTCACTTTGTGGAACCCACAAGTGATGAATCTACTAGCATCTGAAGCCATCAGACACACACTTTTGATTAACATGAAAATCAACGGTAACACGGAGGTGATTCTATGCACTAATCTATATGGACCTTAGATCTTGGAAGAAAAGAGAAGAATTCTCCTCGACCTCGAAAACCTAAAAGCCTGTTCCAACAACCTCCACTGGATCATGGCAGGGGACTTCAAAATCATCAAGACACTTGCAGAGAAAAAAGGAGGCACCAGGAGATTGGATAGAGATGCAGAAGACTTTTCAACTTTCATTAACACAGTGGAGATGGTGGACATCATAACCAGTAATAGCCAGTTCACCTGGAACAACAAATGGATAAATCAACATTAGGTAGTGACAAGGCTAGATATATTCTTGGTGTCGGAGTCCATAATTCTACAGGGATTAACTTTAGACTGTAGCATCCTTCCCTAGGGGGGTTTTGACCACTGGCCAGTCCAATTAGAAGCAAAATTCCAAACCACACTAAAGAATAGACCTTTCAGATTTGAGAAATTTTGGATCGAACATCCCACCTTCAAGGAGAACATCAGCCAATGGTGACTGGAGCAACAACCGTAGCAAGGGACAAGGATGTTCAAACTATATAAGAAACTCAAGTGCATCAAAAATAAACTCAAAGAGTGGAACAAGGAAATCTTTGGAAACATAAATGAAGAAAAAAGAAATATTGAGGAAAGAATGAGGAAACTCTAGGAAATATGCATAGACGAGGGCTATACAGAGGATCAGAAAAGGGAATAGATCCAAATGACCCAAGAATGGGAAGAAAGATGCCAGCACAAAGAGACTCTATGGTGCCAAAAGTCTAGAATTAGGTGGCTAAAGGAAAGAGAGTGAAATACAAATTTTTTTCATAGAACAACCATTGCTAGAAGAACCCACAACAAAATCCTGAAAATTCAGGATCAGGATGGGATCGAGAGAGAGTCCCACAAGGAGATTGAAAATATACTGGTAAATCACTTCCATGGGATATCCCAGGAACCCAACCAAGACCGAATGGAGGCCATACAAAGGATAACTCAACACATCCCCAAGCTAGTTATCAAGGAACAAAATATCAATCTAAACAAACCCATCGCTAAGGAGGAAATTGACCAAGTGGTCCAGGAGATGCCCAACGAAAAGGCCCCAGGTCTAGATGGTTTCACAATGGAATTATTCAAAGCCTAATAGGAAGTGGTCAAACATGATGTTTATGGTGTGGTGGAAGACTCTAGACGGTCGGCCTCCATCCTAAAAGTGCTAAATGCCACAATGATTACTCTAATCCCCAAAGAAAATTAACCAAGGACCCGAGACTGCTATAAACCCATAGCTTTATGAAATGTGGTTTACAAGATAATCTCCAAATTTATAGCCAATAGACCTAAACACTATTGTCATTCTCATTCTAAATCACTCATTCTTATGATCTAGTGAATTCTCATTCAAACCCATTTTGAGCATCACTCTCATCATTCGAACCATTTTCTCATGTTGATGCACCTCTAAAGTTTTGGAGCTATGTTCTCAAGTGAGGGACTGAGATTCAAACATGTAGAAGACCAAATAGAAATGTGTAAATGAATATGGTGGAATTGAGAAGAGACATGGAAGGATGCAGAGGAGCGTAGAGGTTAGGTTATTTAGAAACAATCCCTTTCCCCTTAGATTACTATTCATTGAGTTCTTAAGGGATGAGGTATAACTTTGTAACTAGGTTATTCATGAAGGTAGACATAAAATTGTACTCTTTTGTGCACAATGAAGAGTATTGGAGGGATGAATATTCATGAGGTACTATCAAGAAGAGAAGGGAAATGTCTTCCTTGTGTTGCATGGGGCAATGGAAGAGAGTGCCAAGGATGTGCTAGCTAGATGGTTTCCTGGAGTTTTCTATGGTAAACAATTAGGCTAAGCTTGAGAAAAATTGGGTTTATGTGAGTGATCTAAGAGTCCTTGTCCAATTTATTTCTCCTTGGTGGCCTCATAGTTTGTCTTTGGGGTGGCATGTATAATGGATTCCTATGGTTGGGTGGAAATTGTTCTACAAGGAACTAGTTTCTTGGACCATTATGTTTAGAAGATGTGTGTTCCATCTCTTCTCAAATTCATCTTTTTTATTCTAAAGTTAATCTTTTTTTTTCTTATGTATGAATTTAGAAATGAAATTCATGGTTATAGGAAGTTTCACATGATTGGTTTTCTGCATTGCTTAGTTGCTCACTTAAGTGAGTTTGGATATGCCTAAAGTATTGGCTTCCAACTTATGTTGAGTACTTCAAATTCGAGCTATTGAGGACTTGAGTAGTTTGAAATACTCGCATATGTTGGCATGGTTGTAGGGAAAAGGCCAACACAAATCATGATTGTTTGAATAGGCCTTCAAACCTTAAATCACATAGATCATATATCGATCACCAACAAAACCATATTCACTCGCATAGATCATATCCAAAGATCACCAAGAACGTCTCTCAACCATATGCCCAACATAACCAAGACATTCCTTTAGTCATGTATCGAATATGTACCAAGATCACCAAGAAGTGTCTCAACATGTATCATACCATCATCAAGATATGTGTCTCAACAATGTACCAAAACATCAATGATACACAACCAACCATATACCTCAAGCATGCGCCAAAACCATGTACCAAAATGTGTGTCACAACCATGTACCATATAATTAATGATATGCCTAAAAAAAATAAAAATATATATGACATTAACCATGTACCATAACATCACTAAAATGTGTCTGACCATGCATCAACATCACCAAGAAATGTACCTCATACAAGTGCCAAAGATATGCCTCAAACCATGCACCAAATAAGTGCCTCAAGCATGTTCTAATGTCTCAACAATATACCAAAGACATGCCTCAAGCATGCATCATAACATAGCTAATATATAACCCTCAAAACATGCATATAAACATACCTTTAACTATGTAACAGATCTGACTAAATCATCATACCTTGCTCAGACTTCAACAACTTGGAACAAGCACCCCCTTTACTTTACCTCATATTTTCCAATAGATAATGTGTTCACTAGATAGATATTCAATGAACTTATGTATATGAATGAGAGACTCTTGATGCGTATTTATACATTTCAAGTGACTTATATTGGGGCTCACTTGTAACTATTTTACCATTAAATATCCTAATTTTAGGGTCAACTCATTATTTTTTGTTACAATTGTTTTACCCTTTAATTAATGATTGTTTTACCCTTTTTCTAGGTTTTAGGGTCAACTCATTATTTCTTGTTACAATTGTTTTACCCTTTAATTAATGACTTGTAACTTCTTGTTGCAATCATTTAGGGACTTATTAACTTTTAGGGTGAACTCATTATTTCTTGTTACAATTGTTTTACCCTTTAATTAATGACTTGTAACTTCTTGTTGCAATTGTTTAGGGACTTATTAACTATTCTTCGGGGATTTTGAACTTCATGGGGACATAAGTCCTCAACCTTGAGGAACCATGTGGCATACCAATGACCATTGGAAATGACATGATGAGGAATATATATCTATAAGTGTTTTGCATACATGTGCCATGTCCTTCATCTTATTTTCCCTCAAACAGCTTCAGGCTCCTTGACCATATCATCGGGGTTTCTCAACCACTTAATCACTTAGCCATATTTCCAAGGCTTCTTGTAGACTTCTTCAAAACGTCTTCCCATGAGGGCCATGCTTAAAGCTACGCCATAAGGGGACCACTTTGGAGACTTCTCCAAATACACCCATCACTTCTACATGCTTCTTCTAGGGTTGACTAGGGTTGACATCAATGACAACCAACTATCCAACAAGGCCAAACATCTATCTCTTTTCCAGTTTGGTTAGTTCATGTGGACATGTCGGCCTTAAATGTCAAGGTTTCATTCATCAACCCCAATAATCATGTCGCCTTATGGTGCCAGATAATGGTTTCGTCCTCTCGACAATACAATGTCCATCATTGCTTAATCAACTATTATTCCAATTTTAATTCGGGCATCCCCAGGCTTGTCACCCATTCCATTCTCAATGGATTTGAGTTCCTTCCTCCTCCATGACTTCCTATCATCTCCCCAGACATGGCTAGTAGTTGGAGAAGCACAAGCTTGAGACTGGATAGAATTGAGCGAGACATTGAAGACCTTCAAAACTTCATGAAAATAATGCAGTAAAGGATGAGCATCCTTTCTACTCAGATCCTGGCCATCCTCGAACATTCTCTCCAACTTAGTAAATCACTCCAAACTCTCCAGGATGAAGGAAATTTCATTCTCCTCCAATTGGAAAGTGTGTAGGCCCGACTGAATCTTCCTGGAAGCAAGAAGGAGGATTCGGTTAGACTCTGAGGTAGGCTCTTCCGACACCCTCTCAACTCTCCTCCTAGAACTTATGGTTAATTTTGATGAAGGCCCAATGGCCTTTCTCCTTCAAATTACACACAACTTCTAAATGTAGGTAATGGCTAATTTTGAAGAAGGCTTGATGGCCTTTCCCTTCAAATTGAGCACGACTTTGAAATGTGGTTGATTGCCAATTTGGAAGAAATATTGATATGCTTTCATTTGAAAATAAGGTAGGACATTAAAAAATGATTAAGGGTTGATCCTTAAATTGGGCTTGATGTTTTATGATTCGAATGGGCTCGATGGGCCAATATTTTAATAGAGCTAATGGCCCGATGCGCGCTCATGTGCGTGTTGATGAAGGAACAAATGCAAGAGAAAAGGGGGTTGTGTGGTCTTTGACTGACATAATGAGTTTGTAATTTGATGAGAATGATTCAAGGTATCCAAAATAAGTTGAGTCAAATAAAATTGCAAAAAACACTCCCTAAGTTGTATTTATTTACTATGTTTGTATAATATGTGGTAACTCTCCATTGTGACAGATTTATTATTTTTGCATCATATGTGTTTAAATCATTTTTGCATAATATGTGTTGAATAACAGTAAATTAATTGTGAGAAAAAGTTGTACCCTTTCCACCTATGTTCAAATCCCACTTTGCGACATGTTTTCTCTTAATTAGATGATTGTTGATGAGTTATATATGATCTATTCAAGAATTGTTGACATGCGCCTCGAAGAATCTAGAGTTTACCTGGGTACCATCCTTGGAATGATGGGAAGTGCCTAGGAGGTTTCCTCTACAATATGTCACCTGGAAAAAAAATACTTGTTGAATAACAAAACTCCATCATAGAATTATACTCATGAAAATTCATTTATTATTATGTTATATTTTGTTTATACTATGAAAAATTAATCATATGAAAAATAAGTAAAAGAACTAATTACAATTATTCTCATTCAACTAATTAATTTCATTTATTATCATATGCCATTTTTT
>JASDQU010371431.1:42468-54326 GCA_032191745.1 Picea mariana | reverse complement strand
CAGATAATGGAGGTGAATATTGTAGCAAGGAGTTTGATGATTACTGTTCATACCATGGGATTCGTAGAGAGAAGATAGTTCCAAGAACACCACAAGAAAATGGTGTGTCAGAAAGGATGAACAGGACAATCATGGAGCGTGCAAGGAGAATGAGATTGCATGTTGGGTTTCCCTTACAGTTTTGGACAGATGGTGTAGATATTGTTGTTTACTTAATAAACAGAGGACCTTCAAGCTCTTTGGATGGTATAATTCCAAAGGAGGAATGGACAAGAGAAAAGGTAAGCTATTCTTTTTTGAAAACTTTCATTTGTGAATCATTTGTCCATATTGATAAAGAAAATAGAACAAAGCTTGAGGAAAAATCCAAGAGGTGTACCTTTATTGGATATGGTGTTAATGATTTTGGTTATCGCTTATGGGATTATGAAAATAACAAAATCATTGGGAGTAGAAATGTCATATTCAATGAGAAGGTCATGTACAAAGATCAATTGCAGGGAAGGAAACAGGAAAAAGAAAAACAAGAATACACAGTGCTTGATGAGATCACTGAAATTCCAAAGGAACCAGAAAATCAAAATGTACAACAACAGGAGCAACAGGTACCTCAAACACCTGCAAGTGTTGTTAGAAAATCTACCAGGTTAAGTATACCCCCTGAACAATACTCTCCTTCATTGTATTATTTATTTTTGACTAATTCTGGTGAACCAAAATGTTATGAAGAGGCAATGCAAGTAGACACCAAAAGGAAGTGGGAGCAATGCATGAAAGAGGAAATGGATTCCTTGGTAAATAACCATACTTGGGACTTGGTTCAGTTGCTTGCAGGAAAAAGAGTATTGTAGAATAAATGGGTTTACAAGTTGAAGGAAGAAGATGGAGGAGAAAAGTGGTACAAGGCTAGACTTGTTGTAAAGGGGTTTGCACAAAAGAAAGGTATAGATTTTGATGAAATATTTTCTCCTATTGTTCAAATGACTTCAATTAGAACTATTTTAAGTCTTGTGGTAGTACAATATTTGCATTTTGAATAGTTAGATGTACAAACAAATTTTCTCCATGGGGATTTGGAGGAAGAGATTTATATGCAGTAGCCACAAGGGTATGAGGTCAAAGGGAAGGAGAATTTGGTATGCAGGTTGAAGAAGAGCTTATATGGCCTAAAGAAATCTCTAAGGAAGTGGTATCTGAAGTTTGACAGGTTTATGATAGAACAAGGTTATAGTAGATGTCATTCTGATCACTGTGTTTATTTTAAAAATCTAGAAAATGAAAGCTTTATTATCTTGCTATTGTATGTAGATGACATGCTTGTTTCAGGGTCTAATATGCAGGATATAAATGTGCTCAAGAAGAAATTAGCCAATTAATTTGCGATGAAAGATTTGGGTGTTGCAAAGAAAATCCTTGGTATGACAATAACAAGAGACATGAAAAATTGCAAATTGACATTGTCTCAGGGTGAGTAGATAGAGAAGGTGTTGGAGAGGTTTAGAATGAAGAATGAAAAGCCAGTTAGTACACGTTTGGCCAGCCATTTCAAATTAACTAAGGAAATGTGTCCCAAGACACACGAGGAGATAGAATACATGTCCAGGGTCCCATATTCATCAGCAGTTGGCAGCTTGATGTATGCAATGGTTTGCACAAGACCAGATATTGCACATGCAGTGGGAGTTGTGAGAAGATATATGAACAATCCAGGTAAAGAACATTGGGAGGTAGTAAAGTGGATTCTCAGATACTTGAGAGGTACTGTTAATCATGCATCATGCTTTGGAGGTTCAGAAACTGTTCTACAAGGATATGTTGATTCAGATATGGCAGGTGATAAAGATAGCAGGAGGAGTACCATAGGGTATGTGTTTACTATAGGTGGAACAATAGTAAGTTGGATTTCAAAACTACAAAAGGTTGTCGCACTTTCAACAACAAAAGCAGAGTATGTTGCTGTTACAGAGGCTAGTAAAGAGATGATTTGGTTATAGAGGTTTATGGAGGAATTGGGAAAGAAGCAAGAGAATAGCAGGTTGTACTGTGACAGTGAGAGTGCCATTCATCTTGCAAAGAACTCAACCTTCCATTCGAAGACTAAGCATATATAATTGAGGTACCACTTCATATGATCCTCTTTGGAAAATGGACATTTGAAGTTGGAAAAGATACAAACTAGCCAGAATCCTGCAAACATGTTAACAAAGGGAGTAACCAGGGAGAAACTGAGTTCTTGCTCAGTTTCATTTGGTCTTCAAGAATGAAGACGAAGATGAGAAATTTTCTAGGTCTAAGAAGTTTTAGAGTCCAACATATACAACAGTGGTGGAGTTGTTGAGATCAGTCTCCAAGTGGGAGATTGTTGGTTGTGGAGCCTGATTATTTTCCTGATTCAAAGGTCTTTTACTTTCAATCATGTTTATACCCCATGAAATATTTACACCACAAAAGTATGTACATTCTTCCACGTGGGGGAGTGCAGAGGGGGGGTACCCCCTCTGCGGGGTCCGAGGGGGCTATCCCCCGGGCTAGGGGGTCTTGGGGAAAGCGAGCCCCTGAAGGAAAAATTGCCTTGTAAATGTATAATGTAATTTCATTGTAAATCTAGACCATTGATTATAAGGTCGCATATCTAACGATAGATGTTATGTTAGGGTTTTTTTCCCTAGAAGGCAACCCTCTTTTATGAGGGAAATGTATTGCAGCTATGGTTGATGGCGAATATTGTATTCTGAGATAGGAGACTGTGAGAGAAAGAAGAGGAAGTTACAATGGGTTTGTTGTAGGTTGTATCCCTTCATATGCTGGATAATAATAAAGGAAGGGCCAGGCAATTTCTCTGGTGGACGTAGCCCACATTGGGTGAACCATGTAAATCTGTGTCTCTATTGTATTGTGTATCTTTTGTGTTTTGTTTCCGCATTTGTTTTATTTTATTGCTCCATGGTCTTGTTTTTCTAAGAAGAACATTGCATAGAGCAGAATAACATAGAATTTATGTGGTTCACCTCCACCCTAGGGCTACGTTCACCAACTCTTATTCTTTATTAGCTTCTTCAATAGGTTACATGCATAGAGCCTCAAAACCCTACTTTGCATAGGATAGAAGATCTGCGCAGCTCGCTATATTCTTATTCACCAAGATAGGTCTAGCACAAATCCTTTCATAGACGATTACAACCTCTTCCACTTAGCTCTGTAAGTCTCTCACAGTATGCACAAAGCATTTACAATCCTTTGATCGCACAGATCTAGCACTTAGCCATTCATCTAACATCACATAAATACACCGCCCTCTCTTACATAGCCTAGGCATCTATTTATACATTTACACAATAGGCCTAAACATGGGTAAACCCATGGGCCGACATCCCATACGCATTACATAGTCCCAAATCTCGAAAAGGACCCAAAAAGGGGCCAATATCCTGCGATCTCCACTTCATCTTCCGTTCCACCTTCGATAGGTTGTCGAAGTCGAAAATGGTCAAACTTGACCAAGGATATCCCAAAACATGGTCAAGGGCCAACATGCCCCCAACACTCACCTGTAACTCATCCCGAGTCACTCTGGTCCGACTAGTTCTGCTTCGAACTCCTCGAGCTTGGCACGAGCTGCTTTGACTTGTTGTTGTGCGATGGCCTCCTGTTCAGAAAATTCTTGGATGAATGTATCATTGATAGGTCTAGGCGTTGTTCAACTGCATTAACAACCTGCTCTAGCTCTGCTCCTTGGCCTTCTACCTCTATAAACAATTGATAAGCCTTTTCTTGCATGGGTTGGAGTTTCTGAGTTACTTCCATAACTCTACTCTGGATAGTGTGGATCTGCTACAGGGCAGTGTGTTGCTCTTGGGAGTGCTTCATTCATTCCATAGTTGACAGGGGCTTCAGCTGCGTCTGTATCTTTTCGGCTTGATACTTTGCCTCTTGGAGTTGTGACTCTAGTGCTCTTAATTATGGAATCTCAGTGAGTCTCTCATATGTCAAGGCACTGTGGTCAGTGAGCTGCTTACATTCCAGGGTAAGAGCCTTTATCCTTTCAAATGCGCTCCCGGCAGTTGCTTCTCTTTGGTCCCTTACATCTTGTGGGGTCTCAGGTAATGCACGTAGTTCTAAGTGTATGATGTGTTGTTGTTGTTGTTGGATCACTTCAAGTTGTGCTACTTGTTGTTAACTCGATCTTCTGCCTTTACTTCTACAACTGTCACAGAAAAAATTTCTCTATTGACCATTTCCATCACTTCGAGGTGCTCCACGAGCAATTGTTCCTTTTCTTGTTGTAGTTGTGATTTTTCTTCATCAAACTTTTCTTGCAAATAAATCTTTTCTCATTCTGCAGCACTACGTTGTTCCACAAGTACTCCCTGTACTTGTGCCAAAGCTTCGTTGGCTTGCTCTGTTTCTTCCTGTTCTCATCGAAGGCAAGCTTCGACTGTATTAGCTAGGTGGTGGAGTTGAGTTGGATCTTCTCCCAAGTATTGTGTTCCCATTGGCAGAGGCGCAGTGGAGACTGCGTGGCTGGACTGTAGGGCCTATTGTACCCCTCATAGTTCAGTCTCAATTCGATCATACATCTCCTCTTGCTTTGCTTCTTGGTTCTCTTCTATTTACAATGAAGCATCTTGCAGGGATGCTATGAGGAAGTCGAAGTCATTGGAGGTGAGGACAGTCTGCATTTTGGTCATGGTGGCCTTCAATTTCTTCCCGAGGAAGGTTTCAAAGGCCAACCTTTCCTCTTCTTCAAGGGATCAACCTTGTTTCCTTGCTTCTGTTGAACTTTTTTTTCATTCAACTCTTCGCCATCACCTCCTTGCTCTGTTGATATGGAAGCAATATTCACAAATGAGTTGTCTAATTCCTGGACCTCTTCGGTCTTCTTCATCTGGATAGGTCCAAGTGTATCCTGCATAGTTTATGGGTTGTCAATGTCATATATCTCTGCATGGTATGTTGGAATAAGGAGGTCCTTAAACTAGTCCATTGTGATCTCCTCCAAGTCCTCCTCTGTCAACTTATAGTAGGATTGGATTCATTGCTTGTGTTCATCAGCGCACTCTGTGATGTAAATAAAATGTCAGTCTGTGTTGAACTTCATCAAAGGCCTGAACTGGTGTAGAGTGTTTGGAGTCATGCGAGGTTCGGATTGTATGGAAATCTTCAGCTAATTGTAGTAGGTATGAAAGACAACATTGAACTGCTACTGTTTATTCATAGCACTTAAATACCACAGTTTACTGAACTTCGTGGCCAATGGTTTGAAATGCTTGATGTATGGGAAGGTCACACCTTCCGACATCTCCCAGGAAATAAAAGAGATCGGGATCAATAGGAAGGTTAAATGAAATTTGTACCCTTGATCCTGGGATTCTCTACAGTCGAGTTCTACCTGGTTCACTAGGTACTTCACCCAGTTCATCTAAAGGCCTTCTGCCCACTTCCCTACGAGGTCAACTACAAAACTGGTGACTTGGGTGGGTCAGTTCTTTCGTACTAACTTCCCTGCAATCAATTGATAGGCGAGGCGCACTGCGCCACTCTGGATAGAATCTACCTTATAGCCTTGCGTTCCCTTCTCGACATTGCCATAAGTGTCCTTGATCTTCTGTGCAAGAGCACGACCCATGGCTTTTCCAGGGTAAAACTCTTGGGGATCAGGTCCTTGCATACTTAACCCTGTGATCCAATTGATCAACATCATATCAATTGTTATACGATGGTTTAACCACAAATAGCCTCCATGGTAGCAATATAATAGCAAATTGACAAATCCATTCACCTCCTGGTGTCTTCCGAAGTGGGGAATCTTCATGACATTGAGCAGGGTGGACTATGTGAGGTTCATGGTCCATGACTGGGGGATTATCTTTGAATTCTTCCCCTTATTTATGGTCAGGTACTTATGTGGAGTGATCATGTTATAGACTTTGTGGTCTCCGATGTTGAAGTTGCTAAATTTCAACACTGCAATCTTATCTTGGTCTACTTGAACTATGCAGATCCCCTTCGGGAGGTACACAGTGACCAAGGTGTAGTTGAAATATCTGGGCATGATGTCTCAATTTATCGCACTGCTCAGAGGTGGAATATAGGCGGGTAATATAGTCGGGATCAACTTGGCATTTGCTATATCATCCCTGTGCTTGGTTCGCTTTTCATCTGACGGTCGGTATGGTCCGACTCCGTGAGAAGTGGACGGAGAGGCTATAATTCCTTGCATCGATGATGCTTGTACACCTGTATACATTGACATGACTCTTTTAGCCACCAGGTCAATTAGATCATCTTCAACAACTGTCTCTGTGACACTCAATTCGTCTGACATACACACTCGGAGTTAACAATCTCGAGTTCGGGGAGGAACTTAGACACTGCAATAAAATAGAAATCAAGAGTGAGATGATCACTGTATCAAATCAATTTAGTCTGCAGGCTTCAAACTCTCAGTTGGAAAAAGTGTTCTTGGTGCATGGCGCGACGGGATAAGTAGGTAACTCGACAACGGGTCTCTTGCAATGGGTATGAAGCTTGCATTAACTCTGTTTTTTCCATTATGGTGCAGTCCCAATGGTTGGATGGCGAGCTGTCTGTCCATAAGTGTCTTTCTATCCATTTGGAGCGTCAGTTGAATGGTTATAATGTCCCCAACGACTATATTGCTTCATCATGGCAAAGTGCCATGTGTTGTTGTTCTGATATCCTGACGAAGCTCCAATTTGGAAAATTTTCTTACTGCGAGGTTCCCTCTGGAGTCTTCTGCAACTTGTTGATCTTATCTCTCTTCTTACTTATCTTTCTATCCTTCTTCCCAGTGAGATTCATCTCAATCTGCCTTTTTCTGTTCTGATTCTTATCTTCTTTTGACATGGTGACTTCGCGTTGTTAAGATTATTTCAAGGGAAATGTTCTTTCTTTATCTGGGATAGATATTTCAGTCTTTTTTGGGTCCTCTAGTGTTCTTGCAACTTCAACATATATTTCGTTGTTGTTAAATGGTTGTGATCTGTTCTTTTGTTCTTCAATCAAGTGTGTGATCCTTCTAGTTATAAAATCTTTTAACTCTTGTTACTTCTACTTTAAGACTTCTTCTTCTTCTTCCTTCCTTCTGTCTTGATCCCTTTGAATCCAAGGATGTCCTAGTAACATGGTAAATGGAGCGTTTTTCTCAATAAATTTAATAATCTCAAAATATTCTTATGTTGAAGCTCTATTGATAGTCATAGGTGGCTTGGTAAGTCTCCCACAAAGAATTATTAGTTTTCCTCTGAATAATCCCACTCCTCCCAGTGAAGGAATCATAGCAGGCTTTCCTAAAATCTCCCAAGTTCTTTTTGTCATAATGTTCACCTATGTTTCCTCATCCAGAAAATAGTCAACGTCGAAGTCTCCTATTCTTGCTTCAAGGTATTCTTTTTCTTTGAATACCTCTGATAATCTGACATGTCGGTGCTCATTCGGGGTTTCTTTCATCTGTAGCAATACTTTTTTTGATTCTTCCTGGGTTTCTATCGTAGTCTTATTTTCTGGATCTGCCCTAGGGTTTTCTTGTCTCCTGTTCATTTCTTCAAGCTTAGCAATCATTCTAGGACAATCCAATACTTCATGGTCCATAGCTTTACAACAAAGACAACTAGGTTTTCTACCAGGGAATTCCTTAGCAAGATGTCCAGGTCTTCTGCAACTGTAACAGAGGGTTAATCTTCTCTTTCTCTTAAATGGTTCCCACCCTTTCCTCTACTGCGCACTAGGATCATGGTGGTTGATCTGCAAAAAATTCTTTTTAGGATCCTGCATACACTTATTAGTCCAAACATTTTTTTTATGCATTGGTATAACATATTTTTCACTATTCTTATCAGATCTACACATATCAAACTTCCTTTCGTCTACCAATACCCTAGTTTCCAAACTAGGACAGACTCTATCAAACATACCTAGATCCATACTTTAGAAACAAAATTTTCCACTTATCTTACCTGTACATAGCACAAAGCTTTCAAATCTAGAACTTTTCACTATTCTTACCTTTATCAGAGCACAAAGCTTGCAGATCTTACCTCTTTTCTTGGCATAGAGATTCACAAGTCAAGTATAATGTTGTGCACTAGGGCAGCAAATCTGTGCACATATCTTTCACAATTTCAGGACGAATCTTTGCACAAAGCTTGTTCTTTCTTGGTTCCCAACAATCACAGTTTCAGATTCAATATTGCACACTTCAGCAGTAGATCTATGCATAGAGATTCTCTTTTCTTTACTTCAGTTCCCAACAATCACAGTTTCAGGTCTCGACAACAAAACCATTTGTTGGCACAGGGGCAGACCTAGGGTTCAACGCTACAACAATGCACCAACAAAACCCTAACTACTGGCCCTTTCGGCAACACCTACGAAGCAGATGAAGTCTCACTGGAGGTAGAGGCAGGGGTGGCTGCAGGAATTAGGTGTCTGCAACCTTAGTTGGGACATAGATATGTGATTATAATACTTAATAGAGCCCTTAGCACCGTTAGTTCATCATTATTTAACTAATATCTACTCTGCGGTGAAAGCATAGCATCGCAGCACCCTGATCTAATGTTATTAAGCACTTAGCACAAATAAATGGATCAGATCTAGGGGATTCAAGCACTAAGCACATTCACCTATGTCATATCTAATCATCCATATTCATCATAAGCACAAAGCATAAACAGATCTATCTAACCATCTCAAATCACTTAGAAAATAACACATAAACACAACAGAACATTGCACAGATCATAATAACACAATATTTACATGGTTCACCCCCACCCTGGGGCTACATCCACCAACTCTTCTTCTTTATTAGCTTCTTCAATAGGTTACATGCACAGAGCCTCAGAACCCTACTCCGCATAGGATAGAAGATCTACGCAACTCACTATATCATTCTTCCCCGAGCTAGGTCTAGCACAAATCCTTTCATAGACGGTTACAACCTCTTGCACTTAGCTCTGCAAGTCTCTCACAATATGCAAAAAGCATTTACAATCCTTTGATCACACAGATATAACACTTAGCCATTCATCTAACATCACATAGATGCATTGCGCTCTTCTACATAGCCTAGGCATCTATTTATACATTTACACAATAGGCCTAAACATGGGTAAACCCATGGGCCAACATGCCATACCCATTACATAGTCCCAAATCCCAAAAAGGACCCAAAAAGAGGTCGAGATAATGTGATCTCCGCTTCATCTTGTGCTTCACCTTCGACAAGATGTCGAAGTTCAAAATGGTCAAACTTGACCAAGGATCTCCCAAAACTTGGTCAAGGGCCAATAGAAGCTTCTCGTGAGAAAGAAGACGAAAAACGTTGCAGGGAAAATGGAATAGCCCTTAGCTAAAACCACCTCTACATAGTCCAAAAAAATTCAAGACCACAGGTTGTACGTGCAATTTTAGAGGCCCAAATTAGTCCATTTTGGGAAGAAGGAGATGAATAGTAGAAAAGTGCCTTGTAGCAGTGAGAGTTTTGGACCTGATTCCCGAAGATGTTAATCAATAATTTTTTCGCTTGAAATATATCTCTGGGAGAATCAACATATCATTTCTTTACAATGAAACTCTTCCACCTAGAACAGACTAACTTGGAACTTTGGAATTCCTACTTTCCTGTTGCAAAGTGGATATTGCGTTTATCGTTGGTTTCTTTTCTGAAACTCCTTTTGGTGTTGTCAGGACCGCCATCACCGAGACGGGAAGTTCCATCTATTATGGTTGATTTCAATTTGGGCATAAGAGGGAAGATTCTCTGCATTTCCATCATCCATTGTCGTATCATCGGCCATCAGATCATCTTCTTCTGGCTCATAATTCATGACATCAACTTCTGCGCCAACCATGAATGCAATTGGGCAGGTTCTCTGAGCAGGCGGGGTTGCCTTGGAATTATTTGTCTTGAAATATATCTCTTGGTGTACCAAGGGACCATCTCCTTTTTTTCTCCTGGGCGGAGGGAGATGAGTAGTAAGAATATGCCCTGGAAGAATAGAACCTCTAGCCATTATGCCCAAATGTGTTTACTGTGTCTAGACAAAACTGCTGCCACAAGTTATTAAGAATTTTTGTTTGCTCGAGACGATGTTTGAAATGAAAATCGGGGAGGGATAATATAACCCTTTGCAAATTATGGTTTAATGCGTATCAATGGAATATATCCTCGAGCCTTTCGCTGATCAATGACAATCTCCAAGGTTCATGCGGAATGAGTTGTCACCATCACAACTCACTAATTTCACAATTAGAAAAAAGTGCGAAGGTTGCGGTGATGGCAAAGAGAGATTAAGAATTAGAAATTTCTTAAAAGGGACAACCCATCGGTGCACAAAAAACAGATTGCATTGTGTTTGAAATGAATACTTGGAAAGGATAACATACTTGTGCGCAAATCTTAGTTTAATTTTTTAGTAATGACAAATCTTCTATGGACTTCTAGACATTAATGACAATCTTAACGGTTCATGCAGGATGAACTACTAGCATTAAAGCTTAATTATTTCATATCTAGAAACAAGTAGGAAGGCAGTGATGATGGTGAATTGCGTCGAAGCACCGACCAACCTGGGAAATGGATTCCAAGAAATACCTAAGTATGGAAAGCGGTTGGGTGGGTTACAAAAGAAAAAAGACAGAAGATATACCCAGGAGACGTGAAGTGTTGGACACACCTACCACACTTAGAGGGGGGGGTGAATGAGTGTGGGGATCTTTTTCCCAAAATTTCCCTGTTACACAATACTCATTAGTTAGCATTCAACATTTACTCATTACTCATTGTTATCATTAATAATCATTTATATGTGAATACATATCAGCAACATATATCAGCAATATATCATCAACAAATCATCTCCACAAGGAACACAAGATGTATGTACATTTTTTCTTTTTATTATGGACTTCAATCCGAGGGTTTTTCAGCAACAACTGAATAAAGTAAAACTCTACAAGATCACCAGCTCTATATGCAAGACTCATCTTACATTCTCAGCACATATTGAGATGAGGCAACAATCCTCAACAGATATCAATGTGTACCATAAACAAGAGCATCAACCATGCACCAACCTATGCCAAACAACCTGTAATCAACCTGTACCATAAACAAGTGCACCCAACCATGTACCAAGTATATACCAATCATGTTTCAACTACTCATCAACAATGAATCATCAATATGTACCAACATCATCAACTATACACCTCATGTATGTGCCAACTCATCGACTGCTTGTCTCAACCATGACTAGTTTTGGATTAGTCAACAACCCTAACTTGAAATAATCATAACTTTGTACCTGTACTGAAAAAATATATGAAACTTATACACAATGTTCTTCAATGTGTTTTATGCAATTCCTCCAAGTGGCACTACTTGGAACCTCTCATAAAAGGAGTTATAGCAAAAATGGCATACCTTGTTGAATTCTGACTTATTCTAGAGAGCGACCTTGTAGAGCGTGCCCCACACAAAATATTTGATAAAATTATCTGAAACTATTACACAACATACTACAGATTTTACCCTAACTAACACATTTTGTCTCACTGAATTTGGATCTGTTATGAATAAGTTATGACATTTTTACCCGAAACACTTGATTTTGACTAGTTTCAGGAATAGCCACAAACTCTATTTTCCACGGAGTGTAACTCCCAAAATAAAACGACCCACAAGCTGAATTTTTAACCATAGATACTTGGATATGTATTCTCACTTTCATAACAATTTTAGGATCTGAATCATTATATAAAAAAAAGTTATAGCGAAAATGATGAGATGACCTGTAAATAACATACCTTAGAAAGCACCATCAAAAGAATTT
>JASDQU010371431.1:24408-42418 GCA_032191745.1 Picea mariana | reverse complement strand
AGCAGCAATATATCATCAACAAATCATCTCCACAAGGAACATAAGGAACACAAGGAACACAAGATGTATGTACATTGTTTCCTTTTATTATGGACTTCAATCCGGGGGTTTTTCAGCAACAACTGAATAGAGTAAAACTCTACAAGAGCACCAGCTCTATATGCAAGACTCAGCTTACATTCTCAGCACCAACTGAGATGAGGCAATAATCCTCAACAGATATCAATCTGTACCATAAACAAGAGCATCAACCATGCACCAACCTGTGCCAAACAACCTGTAATCAACCTGTACCATAAAAAAGTGCATCCAACCATGTACCAAGTATATACCAATCATTTTTCAAATAATCATCAACAATGACTCATAAATATGTACAAACATCATCAACTATACACCTCATGTATGTGCCAACTCATCAACTGCTTGTCTCAACCATGACTAGTTTTGGATTAGTCAACAACCCTAACTTGAAATAATCATAACTTTGTACCTATATTGAATAAAGATCTGAAACTGATATAAAATGTTCTTCAGTGTGTTTTATGCAATTAATCCAAGTGGAACTACTTGGAACCTCTCAGAAAAGGAGTTATAGCAAAAATGGCATACCTTGATGAATTCTGGCTTATTCTACAGAGCGACCTTGTAGATCATGCCCCACAAAAAATATTTGATGAAATAATCTGAAACTATTACACATCATATTAAACATTGTACCCTAAACAACACACATGGTCTCACTAAATTTGGATATCTTATGAAAAAGTTATGACATTTTTACCCGAAACATCTGATTTTGACTAGTTTTAGGACTAGCCACAAACCCTATTTTCCACGGAGTGTAACTTAAAAAATACAATGACCCACAAGATGAATTTCTAACCACAGATACTTGGATGTGTTTTTTCACTTTCATATCAATTTCAGGATCTGAATCATTATATAAAAAAAATTATAGCGAAAATGGTGAGATGACCTATAAACAACATACCTTAGAAAGCACCATCAAAAGAATTTATCCTTCCTTGCATTTCGGACTTATTTTCTTCACTTTCCTCATAATTTCGGCTTAGATATACTTTTCTATCTCAGTCACCTATATATCTTCAATATCCTCAAATGTTCCACACCAAAAATGATCAAGAATCTCTCACAAGAATCTCTCCATCAATACTCCAAAATGTATTCCCACAAGAAGCTCTCCATTGATCCACAAAAATGATGATCTAGAAGAGACCATTGCTATATTATTTATACTTTCATCCTTTAGGTCACTTAACCCATTTTTAGGTCACTTAACCCATTTCTAGGTCACTTAACCTATTTTCCTTATTTTAGGGTTAACCACTTTCCATAAACAAAAAATTCTCCAATACTTTATCATTTAAATATTCCTTCTTGATTTTGTCACCTTACTTTATCATTTCGTGATTTTGTCACTTCTCATGATTATTTAAATAATCCACCTTGAATTTTTCACTTTAATTTATCATTTAAATAATATTAACCCATTTCTAGGTCACTTAACCTATTTTCATTATTTTAGGGTTAACCATTTTCCATAAATAGAAAGTTCTCCGATACTTTATCATTTAAATATTCCTTCTTGATTTTGTCATCTTACATTATCATTTCTTGATTTTGTCACTTCTCTTGATTATTTAAATAATCCACCTTGAATTTGTCACTTTAATTTATTATTTAAATAATATTAACCCATTTATAGGTCACTTAACCTATTTTCCTTATTTTTAGGGTTAACCACTTTCCATAAATATTCCTTCTTGATTTTGTCACCTTACTTTATCATTTCTTGATTTTTTCACTTCTCTTTATTACTTAAATAATCCACCTTGACTTTGTCACTTTACTTTATCATTTAAATAATGATTTCTTCTTTTAGGTCACTTTGACTTCTTTGACCTTGGGGGCTTCAAGCCTTCATGTGGGGGTCCTTCATCTTCGTAAGGCCATAACTCTCAAACCATGAGGAGTTATGTGACATTACACATACCACCATAAATGGCATAACAAGCACTATACATCTAGAATAATTTCACCAACAATTTCCTTGATCTTCATCTCGTTATTCCACATACAAGCATGGGTCATCCAACCATTCTTCTAGGATAACTCAATCTGCAAAGCGTCTTCCCATGAGGGCTTTCACCATAAGGGGACCACTTTGGAGTTCATCCATTTATGCACCTTATCAATCATGATAAGACAATAATGAGTCATCTACACATTTTTCCATGAATGCATCATATACAAATGAAACCACATCGATCCATCTTCATCATGTATCAATGACAACTCATTGATCCATCTTCATCTATGCATTCACATCAAGGAAAATACATATTATATTACATAAATCATCAATCAATCAATCCTTTGACATCAATAAATCAATTGACATCAATCAATCAAACCATTGGCATCAATGAAAACATGATCCAACAAAATAAGCAAATTAAATATAATCCAGTGCTCTCTAGTTATAGGAATAAGCAATTTAAATATAATAATTTTTTAGTTTACTAAAAAGAAAATGATTTTTGCAGAGTCATTATCCATCAAACGATTTGCTAATGTTTAATATTTTAAGGGGAAAATGATTATCCCAATGACATTGTCCATCGAACGATTGCTAATGTTTATTTTCTTAAAGATAAAATGATTATTGCAAATGACAGTTAATCGTTGGCCAATCGAATTACAAGCGCAAGCCAAATATCCATCAACATAAAAATAGAGATAGATGTATTCAACAATGCTCAATAATGTAGAGTTAAGTTTCTCATCTAAGCATAGACGCAGAGTAAATTTATCCATGCATTCATAAAAACGCAATCAATAATGTAAAAACGCAGGAATGTCTAGCGAGATAAAAAGACGAAGTAAAACGAGATAACAATAGATATAAACATGCCGAGTTCATGGAAAAACTTTGCCAACAATCAAATGCTACAGGGTTAATACACGCATCAGGGTGCAAGACGATAATCAGCTAAGAAAAACAACAAAGGTAGGCGGCTAATAGGTTCGCCTTCGCTTCACCATCCTTGCATAGAAAAGTAGGGCGTTGAGATTCATAGGTCTTTTAACACTAAGGAGACGACCGTAGATCAGGCTCCTGGCCAACTGCTTAGGTGAGGACTGGTGAGCTAGGGATGAAGGATAAACAACCTCAAGGTCTCAATTAACACATAGGGAAGTCACAACATGTGGGAAGATGAAGGCCACGGGAAAACAATCAACCAGACAATCCACTAGGCTAAGAAAAAGGGCTCTGCTAACAATCTAAACATCCAATCCGTTTACAAATCAAAATGAATTTCCAAGCATACGTCCTAATGCATTCTAATCTACAAAATAAAAGACCGTACCATTACATGATCGCCCGCTTCGAATGACTTTCCGTGCTCTGTGCAACTCTCGCTCGCTGACCGTTGAGACCTCACCGATACCTCCCAGCCAATGCTAGGGGTAGTCTTCTTCCCCCTTAGCCCCCCAAGCTGGAAGGGGGGCACACTATCTAGAGGTTTCTTTTAGCTCCCAACTCACCTCGCAAGGCCGAGATACCACTCCTCTCCAAGCTGGGTATCCCAACTCCCACAAGTAAATCAGTCAAGTCGATAATTCTGCAGCGTAATGTTACACAAAACAGAAGATCTCCATCTCCTTCTCCTTCCTTCATTATATAGAATTTTCCACTTCCTTTATTTCCTAAAATCTCATTTAATTAATTTTTTTTTAAATAAAATCTTAAAATTCCTCTCTGTACAAGTGTCCCCCATCCCCTACATTCCTCCATAATTTAATTTATTTAATTAAGTAATTATCTTTATTTCCCTCACCCACCTAGAGTTACTCCTAGAATAAATCCTAGGTGTCACTAAATTCCCTTACAGGTTTTAAAGGCTTTCCCTATTAAGAAATTGCTAATTCAGTTTAAAATTAGAAAGCTCTTAAATGTAGATTCTTTACTAAGTTGACTTCCCGCTTTTTCCCTTAAGTTCCCCTTTTTCCTTTTTATGTTACCTCTTTTCCCTAGTTTCCTATTTTTTTTATTTTCTCTCTTTCCCCTTTTTCTTAGAACTCAAAAAGGCAGGTGAGGAATTTAACCCCTTTTCTGTTTTATCAATAATTTAGTACCCTTTTAATTTATCAAAATATAAAATAATTAATTCCCTCTTTACATTTATATCCACATATTTTATTTCTTATGAATAATTTAATTTCTTACTCCCTTCATGTTACAAAATTTTATGAAGATCTTAATTGTTATTTAGGTGGTGTTTATTTTAAATTTTGTTATTTTATTTAAATTTATCTATTTATTTAGTTATTTTATTATTATTATTATTATTTTTTAAAGGTGGAAAAAATTTTACCCCTTGTGAAATTTTAGACTTAGAACTTAGATTTTGTACTAGGCAACATTTAATTAGGAAAAAATTGTTTTAAAATTTCTTAACATGTTAATTATCATAGTGCCATCCAGGTTCATCCCTATATCATCAACAACGCGATGTGCCCTTTAGGATGCACTAGGTTATCCAAGAGTGCCACTCGCCTCATTTGTTCCCTTGTGCAATGTGCCCTTCAGGACACACTATGTGCTCCAAGGGTGCCACTCGCCACTCTCAATTTTTCTTGCACGACATGCCCTTCAGGATGCACCATGTGCTCCAAGGGTGCCACTCGCCTCTTGACTGATTTGGTAGACATCAATAACCCCTGGAGTCAACACTCTGCCAGGTGAACTTGTGGGAGACCAAGGGCTTCTAATGAATAAGGCCCACGCCTTATTGCGTGCCCCTTAGAATCATCGTGAGCGACTGTCGTAGTCTACCCTCACGACATCGTGGGTCCTCTCAAACTAGGTAATCGTTAACCTATAGTTTGAGCCATGATAAGAGTGCTAATAGGATGTGGCAGGGCTGTTGTCCACGCCTCTCCCTCAACCTCTCTAGTAGTCGTGTGCGACCCCTTTACTCCATATGTGAGTCTGGTCGACAAGCTATCGTTAGCTTGCATCATCAACAAATCATGTCAGAACATATCCATATCATGTCACCTAGTCAGATGCACTAATATCACAGTAAAACAATCAAACCCCAAAGCCCCACTCCCTGACTTGATCTAGAGTCCAAGGGGTTCCATCAATGCCTCTGCATCCTCAAGGTCCTAAACCCTGCACACTCAGTAAAACCGAGTCAATAGAACCTATCTATGTCAATGTAGTAAAACAACATATCATCAACCCGTAATGCCTGATAATAAAAATCAAGAGTTTTTATTGCATAATAATCCAGATCACTTGCGAGCAAGTGTCCTCAAGGATACTTTCGCTCAGTGTGCCAGAGCGGGATGTTACATACACCCCCTCTTGGTATAAACTTTGTCTCGAAGTTTCACAGTATAAATGCCAAAGTGAATGTATCACAGTAACATGTGTGGGATCATTAATCATAATGTCTCAGAAAAATACATGAAAAACATCATGCATATGCCTCAAGGAGTCAGGAAAGGCTAGTCGATAGGCCATGAGCCCCTTTCTCTCCACAATATCGAAAGGTACCATGAACCTAGGAGAGATTTTAGCTCCCCTCCCAAATATGATCGAACTCTTGTGTGGTTTACCTCGCAAGAAGACTCAATCGACCTCATAACTACGGTCGACACAGTGCACATCGGCATAACTCTTCTGTCGATCTTGTGCTTCTTTAATCCTTTGTCTTATTGTCTGCATTTGCTCTTCCATTTCTGGGATCACTTCTAGTCCCTCCAAGACCCTATCCTCAAGCTAATCCCAATTCAAGGCGTCTGACACGGTCGTTCATAAAGAAACTCGAAAGGCACCATCTAATTGGTGCTCTGGTAGCTGTAAGTGAATTTTACCAGTGGAAAAAATTATTCCCAATGCTTTTGTTGGTCCATCACATACATGCGCAACATGTCCTCCAAGGTCTAGTTCATTCGTTCGGTCCGCGCATCAGTCTTCGGGTGATACACAGTACTAAATTTAAGTTGGATTCCTAGGGCCTCTTGGAAACTCATCCAAAATCGTCCAGTAAACATCAATCTTTGATTGGATATAATACTCTTAGGAATTCCATGCAGCCTTACCATCTGACTGATGAAAAATCTAGCTATGTCAGGTGCCTGATATGTCATACGCATAGGAATAAAGTTAGCACTCTTCATTAGAGTGTCTACTACTACGAAAATCGAGTCATGTCTCCTTTCCGTCAGGGGCAATCCAACAATAAAATCCATCGAATCACCTCCCATTCAATTCCAGAATAGCAAGTGGTTGTAGTAATCCTGCTGGGTGTCTATGTTCAACCTTTACCTGCTGACATTCTTGTCATCTAGCCACATAGTTGACTATGTCTGCCTTCGATCCCTTCTAGAAGAATAGGGGTTTAAGGTCTTCCCTCATCTTTGTGACTCCTGGGTGAGCCATATATGATGCTCTATGAGCCTCGCTTAGGATCAATATCCTCATCTCATCATTTGGCGGTACGTATATTCGACCTTTAAATCTTAATAAATCATTGCTATCAAACGAAAATCCTTCAAATCATGGTACCATCATTGTGTTTTGTCCGATAAAACCCTCGACCTCTTTGTACCAGTCATCATCATGCTACAAAGTTAGAATCCTTTCACATAGATTTGTTTGAAGAGGCAACACCAAAAGATGCATCGTCTCTGAATCAATGCATCCCCACTCGGTTCATTGTTCCTTTTATGTAAGTAATATCGAAGTCTTACTCGCCAAGCAGTTCCGACCAACGTCGTTGTCGTGCGTTCAGGTCACTTTGCATAAATATGATTTGTAGTCCACAATGGTCAGTCTTTAGTTCAAATTTTCATCACACAAGGTAGTATCTCCAAACCTCTAAGGCATATACGATGGCTGACAACTCCAAATCGTGCATCGCATAGTTCTCCTCATGCCTTCTAAGTTTCCTCGAAAAGTAAGCAATCAATCGTCTATCTTGCATCAAGACTCCGCCTAAGCCTTCCTTGGATGTGTCAGTGCATACCAAGAAATCTACGTCCATATCCAGGACCTTTAGTATTGGTGATGTTGTCAACAACTCCTTGAGCCTTCGAAATGCTTCTGTGCATTTCTCGGTCCAAACAAACTTCTTGTTCTTCTTCTGCAATTCTGTGATCAGATTTGCTATCTTAGAAAATCCCTCGACGAACCGTCGATAGTATCTTGCCAAACCTATGAAGCTACGCCCTTCGTGGAAATTTTTCGGTGTGGGCCATTCCATAATAGCCTCGACCTTGGATGGATCCACGACAATGCCTTCGCCGGAGATGACCTACCCTAAGTAGCGAATCTTCGATTGATAAAATGAGCATTTGGACAACTTGCCATACAATTTGTGCTCTTGCAAACAGTGTAGTACCAAGCACAAGTGATCGTCATGCTCCATCGTCATACGAGAGTAAATCAAAATATCGTCAATAAATACTTGGACGAACTTGTCCAAGTACTCGCGGAACACACTGTTCATCAAACTCATAAATACCCCTGGGGCATTTGTCAGTCGCAATAGTAAAACAATAAAGTCGAAATGTCCAAACCTCGTCTTAAAGGCGATATTTGGGACGTCATCCTCCTTGATCTGTAACTGGTGATACCCTGATCGCAAATCGATCTTGGATAACATTGTTGCACCCTTCATTTGATCGAACATATCATTGATTCTCGGAAATGGATACTGATTCTTGATCATAGCCTTGTTTAGTTGATGGTAGTCAATGCAAAGCCTCCACAATTCATCCTTCTTTCGTATGAACATAACAGGTGCACCCCACGGTGACACACTAGGATGTATCAGTCCCAGGTCCTGCAACTCCTTCAGTTTCATTTTAAACTCTTGTAAATCCAGGTTCGACATTCAATAAGGTGTTCTTGCTATCAGTTCTGTCCCCAGTTTCAGGTCTATGGTAAACTCCAACTCCCTCTCCAGCGACATCCCAGGTAACTCCTCTGGAAATACGTTTGCAAACTCCTTCATCACCAGAAGGTGTTCTAGACTTTCTTCTACTCCCTTCTCGTTTAACACAAGGATCGCATAAAGCTTTCACCCCTTGCACATACTCTTCCGTAGATGTAAGGAAGAGATGAACCTCAGGGAAACTCCCTAGTTATGTCCTACAATCAAACGTTTATGTCCCTCGTCATCGACCAAGTTCAGTCATTTTGTCTTACAGTTTAGTATCGCCTCATGTGATTCCAACCAGTCCATACCAATCACAATGTCATAATATCCTAGGATCGTGATGTACAGGTTGGCCCTTGTGACAAACTCTCTGAGGTTAAGGACACAACCCATAACCTTTCCTCCAACCTTTTGTTTGGCTCCTAAAGCCGTCTCCATGAAGCTAAACTTGTCTTGTTGGACTGCCTTTACCTTAATCCTTTTTAGCATTGCACCAGAAATGAAACTCTCGGTAGCACCAGGATCTATCAAATACTAAGGGTCTGGTCAGCGACGGTACCTGTTGTCTCAAGCATAGTCGATTGATTCTCTGCCTAGCGGTTATTCACCACTGCAAGAATCCGATGGGCCTTGCCCATATCTCCCACGGTAGTGGGTCTGACTAATCCGGATGCTCTAGTCCTCTCCACCGGGAAATCACACTGGTAGTGTGGCTCCCCACACATCCAACACCCCTTCTTCAGCCCAGTAGTCCCGGTACCTGACGTAGAAGATGACGACCCACCGGCTTGGAACCCTAGTTGGTTCTGCTGAACAGGCCTGAATTGCTACTGCTATGGTCGATGCTGCTGCTGATGTTGTTGTGCTCTAATTGAAACCTGCTCTGCTGGTCTCGCTAGAGTCCTAGTCTGACCCCCACTAATAATCTCCTCCTCCGCTATGAGGGCCTTTTGGAAAACATCATGCAATGTTTTAGGCATCAAATCAAATCCTAACCTTTGCACGTAGGTTGTCGTTAAGGCTGAACATGAAGTTTCTCAGTGTTAAGGTGTAGAGCATACCGAAGCAGCTTCATTAAACAAGCCTCGTACTCGGGCACCATACAACCTCCTTGTCGTAAGGCATTGAACTCGTTGAGCTGATGCTCAATGAATTTTTCTGAAAGGTACCTCTCTCAGAACCGTTCCTCGAACAGTTCCCATGACACGTCTTCGATGGCCATGTTCAACTGTGGTAGGAGCGTCTTCCCCATAGAAGAGCACTCCCCTTCAGTTGAAAGACCACCATGAAGACCTTCATGCTGGAGGTCATAAATGTGAAGTGTGAAGCACACGCCTTGCTCTACAACTATGTTTTGACAACATCATCGTCCGTGACACTCATGGACACTAGAACTCATCTCTCTCAAGATTTTGGAGGATGTTAGCGATACTAGCATTTGCGCGTTGTGGACCATCAGGGGAACCTTTTAAATGAAATCTCGACGAGGACACTTTAAGGTTTTCACTTAATTCAAGGTTAAAACTCATGGGTTTAATGCAGTGAAAATCCTGGCGATCCACAGTCGCAGGGTTGAACCCGCTCTGATACCATATGTAATGACCCAACCGTTACGACAACCAACGAAGATTTTTTTTTTTTTTTTCCAAAAATTAAGAGGTGAGAAGACAATGATGAAAATCAATCACTCATCCACTGACGTCGAACACTAGCATGTAGTCTAGGCAACAAGTTACTTGAGATGCCACACACAGGCTTAATACAACTGGTAAACATGCACAAAATTAACAAGGGGGGCAACTACCTGCCAGACTCAACACAACCAGGCCTACCAGCTAGGGACAACATCCCCATCTCGACCTCTCAGCCCAGACGAACAAGAATAGAACCTCAAGGCACGCGGACCTAACACCTGAAGGCATTCGACCCTTGCATCAAGGTCAACATATGACGCTCAGCCACCCTCACATGGCAGGAGTCGGCTTTGATGAAGATATCAATCTTCGCTAACCCAATAGGATGTGCCATGATCCCTGCGCCAGGAATCATGTCATCCCCAGAAGAAGGGAGCGACAATAACTTGGGGCGACACTGCCCATATGGACCAAGGACTTGGACGATTCCAACTTCTAAGGCTGACTACTAGCCGAAAGGATACCCCCGTACTACAAGTAATAGGTCTAAGGGATGCAAGAGGAGGACAACCTAGGGAGTATGTGAGGCAATATTGTCTTCATCAACCACCCCACTCTCTATTAAGTCTAAGGGTCAACTATAATCTAAAATTGGGAATAAGTAGGTCAACTACTTATGCCAACAAGGATAGGTGATTGCATGTTGCATAGCACATGCAAATCCAAGAGAAGCGTCAGGAGCTTAGGCTAATCGCCTTTCTTCCCATTGGATAAGGTTTTTCCCAACCTTGTAATCCCTCTAGAAATAATTAACCCAACATTTATATAACTGATAACACTTTACTTGTAATGGCCCTCTACCCATACAGGAAAAGTTATCAATAACCCACCTGTTAAACAACCCTAAATTCTTTATTAGAGAAGGGTCTATTAAATTTATGCACCTCTATCTAACACTCAATAGTGGATTAAAGGATAACTACCTTGGGTTTGAGTTGTATCCTACCTACACGAATCAAGGTAAGATGCGAGATGAAAGGAATTTAAAGGATAATACAACACTTAAAAATTGTCCCAAGTAAATTTTAAAGAAAATTTAAGGGAAAAACAAATTCGGTGAAACACATCTTAAAACTATCCCATAAATAATAGTTTAAGAATAGAAGGCTACACGAAAATTAGATAGTTTTGGAGAGAATACTACCTTACACCCATCGTTCAACTTAGCCAATAATCGAGCGACACAATTAGTGAGAGAAAGGAATAGGAAAATAAATTATAATCTATCACTAAGCAACCCAATACCAAAATTATCCCGAAGTTACACTTTAAACAATAAAGGATGGAAACTCTATTAGATTATCAATAAAGATTTGAACAATTAAAAGTTAACCATCACATTGTATTGGGGATCTGTTGGCCCATAGACATTGAGCACATAATGGTTATCTGGTTGTTGTTAGTCCTGACAATCTCAACACTTTCCAAGGGTTGGTAACTGGTCGTGACTTGCAGCTAAGGGTAAAATGCTGATTGAGGCGATGGTAGACTAAATTTTACAAAAGGGGTATCACTGCTAAGGGAAAAACTCACAGTCTAAGACTTTCAACAATTGTTATCATGCCGTAAAAATCTCTACCTGTCCACAATAGTTATTGCTAACAGACTTGAACGTTGGACATAGTCTATGTCATTAACACTAACATAACACAGTAATTCCACAGTCAACAAATGCCTGATTCTGTTCAACAAGAAACAGATTGGAAAATTTTCCTTGAAACCAAGGCATGTTAGCAACAGTTTAAAAGCAGAACGCAATCATCTTTGGGTAATTCGCCAAGCAGGAACTGCCATTTCAGGGTCAAACGGTTAAGAGAAAATCACAGGCATCTAACTCAAGGAGGAATTCAGGGTCATTCCAGCCACACAGTTGTTAAGGATTAGAGTAATAAAAGTGAGTCAAGGGGCGGCAACACTGTCAAGATTTCAACCAACAGAAATGCCGAATCCAAGACTCAACAAAAGGAAAAACAAATTGTGGTTGTTTATAAAACACCACCAAGCCAACAACCACATCATTTGCACGCCGAAAAATCCCTTTTACATGATCAAACTCGGCAATTCGCCCACCAGACACCATCATTGCCGCAAAAACGCTACAAGCTATCGCTATCCATTAATGTAAATTGACTACTAACAATTAGCTAACTTTCGTTGAGTTTAAAGGTACCAGCGTTGTCTAGTTAAAGAAATAAGAAAATTTAGATATAATCCAGTGCTATCTAGTTACAAGAATAAGCAAATTAAATATAATCCAGCGCTGTCTAGTTATAGGAATAAGCAAATTAAATATAATCCAACATTGTCTAGTTATAGGAATAAGCAATTTAAATATAATGATTGTTTAGTTTACTAAAAAGAAAACGATTTTCGCAGAGTCACTGTCCATCATACGATTTGCTAATGTTTAATAGCTTAAATGGAAAACGATTATCGCAGTGACATTGTCCATCGATCAATTTCTAATGTTCATTTTCTTAAAGATACAACGATTATTGCAAGGGATAGTTAATCGCTGGCCAACCGAATTACAAGCACAAGCCAAATATCTGTCAACATAAAATTAAAAGATAGATGTATTCAACAATTCTCAATAATGCAGAGTTAAGTTTCTCATCTAAGCATAGACGCAGAGTAAATTTATCCATGCATGCATAAAAATGCAGTCAATAATGTAAAAACGCAGGAATGTCCAGTGAAATAAAAAGGCGAAGTAAAATGAGATAGAAATAGATATAAACATGCAAAGTTCATGGAAAAATTTTGCCAACAATCAAATGCTACAAGGTTAATAAACCCATCAGGGTGCAAGATGAAAATCAGCCAAGGAAAACAACAAAGGTAGGCGGCTAACAGGTTCTCCTTCGCTTCACCATCCTCGCACAAAAAAGTAGGGCGTTGAGATCCATAGGTCTTTTAATGCTAAGGGGACGACCGTAGATCAGGCTCCTGGCTGACTGCTCAGGTGAGGACTGTTGAGCTAGGGAAGAAGGATAAATAACCTCAAGGTCTTAATCAACACACGAGGCAGTCATGACATGTGGCAAGACGAAGGCCACGAGAAAACAATCAACCAGACAATCTGCTAGGCTAAGAAAAAGGGGTCCGTTAACAATCTAAACATCCAATCCATTTACAAATAAAAATGAAGTTCCAAGCATACGTCCTAATGCATTCTACTCTACAAACTAAAAGAACATACCATTGCCTAATCACCCTCTTCGAATGATGTCCCACGCTCCATGCAACTCCCACTCGTCGATTGTCGAGACCTCACCGGTACCTCCCAGCCAATGGTAGGGGTACTCTTCTTCCCCCTTAGCCCCCTGAGCCGTACGGGGGCCACACACACTATCTAGAGGTTTCGTCTAGCTCCCAGATCGCCTCGCAAGGCCGAGCTACCACTCCTCTCTGAGCTGGGTATCCCAACTCCCACAATTAAATCAGTCAAGTCGACAATTCTGTAGCATAACGTTATGCAAAATAGAAGATCACCATCTACTTCTCCTTCCTTCATTATATAGAATTTTCCACATCCTTTCTTTCCTAAAATCTCATTTAATTAAAGTTTTTAAAAATAAAATCCTTAAATTCCCCTCCGTACAAGTGTCCCCCATCCCCAACATTCCTCCATAATTTGATTTCTTTAATTAAGTTATTATTTTTATTTCCCTCACCCACCTAGAGTTACTCCTAGAATCACTCCTAGGTGTCCCTAAATTCCCTTACAGGTTTTAAAGGCTTTCCCTATTAAGAAATTGCTAATTCAGTTTAAAATTAGAAAGCTCTTAAATGTAGATTCTTTACTAAGTTGACTTCCCGCTTTTTCCCTTAAGTTCCCCTTTTTCCCTTTTATGTTACCTCTTTTCCCTAGTTTCCTATTTTTTTTTATTTTCCCTCTTTCCCCTTTTTCTTAGAACTTAAAAAGGTAGGTGAGGAATTTAACCCCTTTTCCCTTTTATCAATAATTTAGTACCTTTTTATTTTATCAAAAGATAAAATAATTAATTCCCTCTTTACATTTATATCCACATATTTTATTTGTTATGAATAATTTAATTTCTTACTCCCTTCATGTTACAAAATTTTATGAAGATCTTAATTGTTATTTAAGTGGTGTTTATTTTAAATTTTATTATTTTATTTAAATTTATCTATTTATTTAGTTATTTTTATTATTATTATTATTATTATTATTATTATTATTTTTTAAAGGTGGAAAAATTTTTACCCCTAGTGAAATTTTAGACTTAGAATTTGGATTTTGTACTAGGCGACATTTAATTAGGGAAAAATTGTTTTAAAATTTCTTAACATGTTAATTGTCATAGGGCCATCTAGGTTCATCCCTATATCATCAACAATGTGATGTGCCCTTCAGAACGCACTAGGTGCTCCAAGGGTGCCACTTGCCTCATCTATTCCCTTGTGCGATGTGCCCTTCAGGAGGCACTACATGCTCCAAGGGTGCCACTCGCCACTCTCAATTTTTCTTGCGCAACGTGCCCTTCAAGATGCACCATGTTCTCTAAGGGTGCCACTCGCCTCTTGACTGATTTGGTAAACATCAATAACCCCTGGAGTCAACACTCCGCCAGGTGAACTTGTGGGAGACCAAGGGTTTCTAAGGAATAAGGGCCCCACCTTATTGCGCTCCCCTTAGAATCATCTTGAACGACTATTGTAGTCTTCCCTCATGGCATCGTGGGTCCTCTCGAACTAGGTAATCATTAACCTATAGTTCGAGCCACGGCAGGAGTGCTAGTAGGCTGTGGCCGGGTTGTTGTCCACAACTCTCCCTCAACATTTCTGGTAGTTGTGTGCAACCCCTTTACTCCATATGTGAGTCTGGTCGGTAAGCTATCATCAGCCTGCATCATCAACAAATCATGTCAGAAGATATCCATATCATATCACCCATTCAGATGCACTAATATCATAGTAAAACAATCAAACCCCAAAGGCACACTCCCTGACTCGATCTAGAGTCCAAGGGGTTCCATTGATGCCTCTGCATCCTCAAGGTCCTAAATCCTACACACTCAGTGGAACCGAGTCAATAGCACATGTCTATGCCAATGTAGTTAAACAACATATCATCAACCCATAACACCTCATAATCAAAATCAAGAGTTTTAATAGCATAATAATCCAGATCACTTGTGAGCAAGTGTCCTCAAGAATAAGTTCACTTAGTGTGCTAGAGCGGGATGTTACATAAGTAGACAAATTTAATGGGTTAAACGATTATTTTTTTTACATTAAGATAAAGTTTTTATAATTTTATTTTAAAATAAAGTTGAATTTAACTTTATTGAATTTTATTATTTTAAAAATTATGAAAATTAATATATATATATATATATATATTAATTTATTTATAAGTTTATTTTATTCATTTATTAAATAAATTTACTTTAATTTTTATATTACATAAATATTAACATTTATGTTTTTTTATATTACATAAATATTGACATTTATGTTTATAGATCCATGAAATAGTTGGAAAGCATTTGATGGCATTGGTTACATCAATCTTGAAATTAAGATATTTTGATATTAATGGTTTTAAAAAAAATTACTTAATTTTTATTGACATCTATGTTTATAGATCTATGAAATAGTTGGAAAGCATTTAAGCATTTGAGGACATTAGTTACATTAATCTTGACATGTTGATATTAATGGTTTTGAAAAAAAAATATTTATTCATTTTGTAGAATATTTTATCAAATCAATTTTGACATTAAGATATTTTGATATTAATGGTTAAAAAAAAATTAATTGTTCATTTTGTAGATCATTTTGTCAAATTAATCTTGATATTAAGGTATTTTGATATTAATGGTTTTAAAAAAAAAATATTTGTTCATTTTGTAGAACATTTTGTCAAATAAATCTTGATATTAAGATATTTTGATATTAATGGTTTAAAAAAAATAATTAATTGTTTATTTTGTAGAACATTTTGTCAAATCAATCTTGACATTAAGATATTTTGATATTAATGGTTTAAAAAAAATTAATTGTTCATTTTGTAGACCATTTTGTCAAATCATCTTGATATTAATGGTTTTAAAAAATATATTATTTGTTCATTTTGTAGAACATTTTGTCAAATAAATCTTGACATTAAGATATTTTGATATTAATGGTTTAAAAAAAATAATTAATTGTTTATTTTGTAAAACATTTTGTCAAAATCTTGACATTAAGATATTAATGATTTTTGAAAAAAAATAATTATTTATTTTGTAGAATATTTTGTCAAATCAATCTTGATATAAGATATTTTGATATTAAGAATTTAAAAAAAAATATTTTGATATTAATAGTTTAAAAAAAAATCAATTATTCATTTTGTAAAACATTTTGTCAAATCAATCTTGATTTAATATTATTGGTTTAAAAAAAAAAATTATTCATTTTATAAAATATTTACTTAATATTTTTTTTAAAATTTTTTTTTAACATTAATAAGAAGTTAAAAAAACAAAATGTTTTTTCACTTTAAAATATATTTTGTAAAAAAAAAATTTGATCAAATAATTCGATATTATTTCTTTTATATATATGCATTTTATTTGATCAAATAAATCCTATCATTTCTTAATAGGATCTAAATTGGGTATCATTTCTTAATAGGATCTGTATTTCTGTTTTAATAAAAAAAATTATATCCAATTTAAGTATGAAGTCTCTATTAATTAAGTGGATTTAAATAAATTATAAAGTTAAATAATTTAATTATATTATTATTAATTAATTTTTAATTAAAAATTAAGTATTTATTTTAAAATTGTTATTAATTTTTATTTAAAATTTATTAATTTAATAAGATGGATTTTAAAAAATGGTTTATGAAAATTTTTAATCATGTTAATCTCTTACTCTTAGTTATTATATTTAATATTTTTTTACAAATAAATATCAAATAATGTTTTTGTAGTGTATATATATGGAAATATTTTGTGACTACAAATTCATCATATGAGTTTGATATTCATTGTTTGTATTTATTTTCCCTAATCAAATTATAATGATCAACTTGGTAAAATTGAGTTTTCTTTGCAAGTTTTTTTGTATAGTGTAGAATCAATGTTTCATAAGCATTCTAATAATTCCTTTTCTAAGTTACATTTACAATTTCTAAATATATATACACGTCTTTCAAAATAATTGGTTACAAATATGAACACACATTGGAGTTACCCTTTAAATTCATTTTTTCTTTCAAGATATAAGGGCAATACAACTAATGGGAGATCAATTGACCTTGGACATCTTACGACTTGATTTAAATGGGATGGATAAATTGTTTTTTTTCATATCCAAATTATCTAATCCTTCCATCTTCTTCATGCCACTAGAGGAGTGCCCAATCATAAAAATCTTCATTGAAGGGGAAGGCATCGGGGCCAGAACCACATCACTACATTTTCAGGGAGTGTTGGGCAATTGGGTTAATGTCATTGGCATTCATCATTTTACATATTGTTTTGATGCTACTTCAAGAGGTTTTTTCTTTGATGAATAACCTTTGGATCAATTGTTTTTTACTTTATTCCCCATAGAGACCAATGTTACTTGAAAAGAATCCCACAAGTGCCCTATCTGTTTGTAGGTCTTGCATAAAAAGACTATATATTCATAAGCCAAATTTTGAATCCATTGAGTATCATGCCACTTTAGAACAATCGTATTTAATAGACTAAGACTAAGGGGTGAATGCAAGCTAATGATGGTCTCTCATGACACGTTAGTGGCAATGCAAACTTGGAAAAACAACAATCTATTAACTTGGAGGGATTAGTCAAGGTACTTTTACAATGAATTTGAATACGATGTAGGAATATGAAACATAGGAAATTGAATTAGCTTTCTGAATATACAAATTTTATTCATAGAAATTGTGAATAACTATGTCAAACTTGATTTTTTCTAACAGTGGTACATATTATTTTTCCAACAAAATATGAGGTATATGTTTTTGTTCGTGCAAGTGTTGAGAACCTTAACGATGAAATTTTGTTCCAAAAAAATGCAAACTTGTAGAGAACTTGATTTTGTTGTGCCATGTATTTTTTGGAAATTTAAAATATTAATTTTATATTTTTCCTAAATTATCAAAGTCAACATATCCCTAAAATTACAACGTCGTTTGTTCATGCAGGTTAAGAGGGTCTTAACATGATCAAAACAATTTCTTTTTTTTTTAGATCGTTGATATCGGTGTCCTCTAGTGCCGCATATAACTCATTCGAGAAATGGTTAAGAAAACAAATAGTTATAGAAGAAATAAGAGAGGTATGTATTCTAGGATTTTGATAT
>JASDQU010371431.1:5122-24081 GCA_032191745.1 Picea mariana | reverse complement strand
TTTGGAATCTACATAGCTAAGTCTATCTATGTCTATAGTTTTGTCAACAATTGAATTGTTTATTGTATAAAAAAGTAATTTCAAACAAATAGATATAGAGAGGTATTAAAAAAAAGGAGGTTTTTATCAATTTGCAGACCAAACCACTAGGTTTGTCACCCCAAACCTAAATTTGAGGCAACCAAGTTGGCATGCACGTTGTTAATCCCGTCCAAAAAAAAATGAATTCAAAAGAACGCACATGCGCTCTAGGAAAGCGCACGTGTTCCTAATAGTATGCACGCACTATAGGAACATGCACGCATTCCTAAGAGCGTGAACAAACTCTTATAAGTTATTTGTTTTTTTTAATTCCCCCATCCCTCCTTTTGACCAAATTTTTGTCACCTATATGTTCCCGCTCCTGGAATAATAAAAAATTTGATATTGAAAGATGAATATTTTTGAACTATTATATCTTCATTACATAAACCTCGGTATCGTCTTCACCATGCATTTCGCGGAATCAAAATCAGAATCTCCATGACCAAGATACACATACTTTTGTCCAGAAGTCCAATGAAGGTATTAGAAGAAGAAATATGAGAAATGTTCTAAGTGACATGTTCTCTCCTCTCCTTCCCCTTCACCTCTATACATTCTCTCATTTTATAGCATACAAAAAGTGACACATGGCGTGATTTTATTAGATGACATATGGTAGATTCTTATTGTCATATTTTTGACCTACCGAGTGATGACATGTGGCAACATTTGGTTGGGTGACTCATCATTCCTGACTTGGCATATTGGTGGTTGAATGGTCATGAAAAATTATTATTATATTCAACAATTTTCTTGTAAGTGTATCTTACACTTACAAGGGTTGAATCCTCCAAGCTCCATAGTCCCCTCTCTTATTTATTTCTTGTAAGTGTATGTTACACTTAACATTATATACCACTAAGACTTTTTTATTCTCATACATGTTGGATAAGAATAATGAATAAAAGGAGAAATTCAACAAAGGAGGTCGAAATTAAATTAATGGTCCACATTTACCAATCAAAATTGATCGACGGTGGCTAAGTCATGATCTTACAAAGGCTATATCTTGAGTTCTCGACCTCCGTTTTCAACAAAATTTATACCGTTGGAAAGGTATTTTGACGTAGAATATGGTGTTACATGTTTCTAGTGCTGAAAGGTGATACATTTTTATCAGGAAATAAAATATCAATCAGCTGCATTTTTTAATGGGCCTACGTGACAACTCAACTTCACGAGCTCATATCTTGAGATCCAAGTGACGGATTTGGACAAATTTTATATCATTGGAAAGATAAAAATATGAAGATCACATATGAAATTGGGGTCTCCCTTCACAAGTTCATATATTCTTTTTCCTCAACTTCATGATCGGGCCCAACTACCAAATTGAGCTTTCCTACTCGAACACTTTTATGAAATGATCCTAATTGTTATGAGTTTGAATTTGAATTCTAACTTTTGAAAGCCAAAATTCGATGTTGTTATTGGGCCTTTCTCCTTTCACCTTTTCAAATTTCTCCCTGACTTTGAAATCTAGCTTGATCTGTTGATTGATACATTCATCTAGTTTTGGCAGTTGAAATTCCTCTCAATTTACAAATTGAATTCGATTTTCCAATCGAGCCTCTTGTTAACCCATGGTTTGAACTTTGAGCCTGCTCCCAAATTTAACAAAGTTTTTCTCGAATTTTTTTTTGATCCTGACTTCATGATCGACATGATTCTCAAATCAAAACCTCTCTCCATTAGTTCACCTCGTCCTTAGTCACGATTTTATAATCGACCCCAACTAACTAATGTTGGTAAATGTTTTACAGGCAGAGTGTGCTTGTCATTGATGGCACGATCAGAGTATGCATCGATGGAAATGTTAACTCCTCAAATAAATTGGTGGATTTTTTTTTTTTTTTAGGTGATAGGTTGTAACCTCAAGTCATTTTTGAGTTTCTATAGTTGCAAAACTTAGGTTTCGGTTTTCGTCTTAGAAAATAATATGATCCATAAAGTCTTCTTTTCAAAATTTGCATAATTCACTTTCAACAGCTAACGTATGTCCAAAAGTTGAGTGTTAGCTGTGGAAAGTGGCGACTTTCAGCAGCTAAGGAGTGCTTCTCATAAGTCTGTGCACTATTGAAAGTGGTGAATTTCAAAATGTCCAACAATCAGTTTCGCGGGTTGTGCGCTATTGAAAGTGCATACTTTCCGCAGCTATGGAGCGATTTTTACAAGGTCGTGCACTGGTGAAAGTGAAAACTTTCTGCAGCTAAGGAGCAGTTCTTAAAAGTTCACGCACTGAGGAAAGTCAAGACTTTCAACAGCTTACGGGGGTTTTCCACAGGGTCACGCGCTGGTGTAAGTGGCAAGTATGAACAGCTAACAGAGGTGTTTCCCACGGGCCGTTGGTTGAAGAAAGAGGGAATCACGTGCGTGATATCCACGTCTAAAGGCAATGATGATATGATCATCCCACGTCAGGCAAATCCAAATCATGCACTGATGAGAGTGGGTAATGATGGAGACTCAATTCTACACATTAGAATAGGATTGTAATGCGAATCCGGCCCAGAATCTCACGCTCAATACTCATGGCATCCGGGATGGCAAGTTCGAGTTCAGTGGTGCAGGTACAGAGGAGGTACCGTCAGCCTGACAACATCAAATCGAATAGTGGTTTCCATATCACACATCGTTTCTTGAAGTCTGTTGAAGTTTCATTTTTTTCAAAATAGAGCCAAAGCCCGAAGTGCTTTCAACAGTGCAGAACCTCGGCTTGACTGGCAGTTGCAGGGGTTACAAATTGTCGGGATTTTCAAGTTATAAAATGGTGAGGAAGCGCAGCGGGGATCTACTAAAGAGAGAGATGGATAATTTTTCCTTTTTACAGACACATCCCGAAGTCTAGAAGCATTTTTCGAATGCAGGGTGTATTGAATTCGTTGAAAGGTTGCAAGTTGGTTGCCACCAGTCTACAATAGAAGCCTTTGCAAAGACTTTCGATGGGAACAAGGCTCGTGTCGGGTCCATCGATATTGTGGTAGATGAAGCTACCATTGCTGCAGCAACAGGCCTACCAAGAACCGGTCAGAACTGGTTGAAAACCACTGCTCCCAAAAAATTGTATTTCAGAGTTTATTTGAAAGAGGGGTACAGGCACAAGGCATGGAAAAAGGGTATGCTAGTTTTTTATCTAGACGAAGAATGGCAGGAGTTATTCAGAGGTATCTAATTGTACATTACCTAGGAGGGCAGGTATGATAAACTTATGATGTACCACTTCAAACTCCTGGATCATTTCACAGGAAAGACCCCTCTTAATTTGCCTTATTTCCTACATAAAAGTTTGACTAAGGTTTGCAAGAAGATTAGAGCTCAACCCTTGAACATAAAAACTACTCTGTGTCACTTCGGCCTCATAAAAATGATTGTCCTAGAGGAATTGAAACAACAGGGAAGGAGATGGGAGCATTTTCTATTCTGGGAAGGTTTTGAAACCCAAAACCAGATTGCAAATGAATAGGTAAAGGGTTCAAAGAAACAATCATCTCCTCAAAGTAGTTCAAGAAAAAGAAGGACCCTGCCAGGACCTCCAGAAGATAGAATATATGGAATGAAGCCTCACAGGTTGAAGAGAAAGTTAAACTTTGAGCAGACCACAGAACAGACCACAGAGAAAAAGACAGAGCATCCTACAGAGCAGAGTACAGGAAAGAGAACCAATATACTAAACTTGCCCTATTCATATTCAGAATCAGAGCAGCAAGATCAATGCCCTGTCACCAAGAGTCCTGAGCAGTCAGCTGAGTGTGCACATAACTATGAAACCTTCAATCAGACAGAACAGGGAGAAACATTGAAAAGCTCCAAGTCAAAGAAGTCTCGGAAAATCAAGCATTTGAAAGAGGTCATAACTCAGCAAGAGGTCTTGGAGCGGGTGATTAAAGAAAGGTATAAGAAGTTGTCTGATAACTTCGCCAAGACCAATGCTGCATTTGAAAGATTGGCTAAGGAAAGTGTTAGAGAGAAGAAGAGGAAGAAAAAACTCACCAAATACTACAACATCTTCTGGTGGCTTGCCAAACGCCTCAAAAGGTAGATAAGGAGGTTGAAACAAAAACTAAGCCAAAAACCCCATCCATATTTGAAGGTACTCGCTCAAGTCGCCGTTAATATGCAAGGTGAGAAATAGAAGACACACTGAGTTTTGTTGAAATCAAATTTTGGACGTGAAAACTCATTTTGAGCGCAATCGGGACTTTCACCAGTGCAAAGCTATCATTTTATGAACCGTTAGTTGTGTAAAGTGATGGCTTTCAACAGCTAACCCACGAAAAATTAAACAATTGCACTGTTGAAAGATGGGAAAGTAATTTTTGAAGCCAAGGATACGACAGATCATTCCAAACAGGTTTTGAAGGGGCTCCAGTGTATCAGTGGGCTATGAGATCTTATGCAAAGGGTTCAACATCAGAGGTTCGAGATAATTTTGGTAACAAATGCAAAACCATTTCCTCAAAAATCGACCATGAACGTTGGGAGATCCAACTGTCAAAGACAGGTGTCCTGCTATTCTTCACCACATTGTAGATATCAGTAGCTGAAGGATGCAGATGGCGATTTTGGAGATTGAAGACAGTTCGACTTTTAAGTTTAGTTGTTAAAGACTTTATTTTCAAGTTGTTTAGATAGAATTGAGTTTTCTTTATTAAATACAGATCCATGTTTTTAGGATCCATAAAATTGTTTGTAAGAGGCTATAAAGGCCTATTTTTTATATGAAACTGGGTTCGATTTTGGGTTCTACATGCTGCTACTGCAAGAGAGACCTATTCTTATTATATGAAAAATTGCAAGCTTCCTTCAGTTGTGTTGTCAGATTTTTCTTTTCTGTTCTCTGATATCTTATGAGTGAAGGTTCTTTATTGATGCTCATTCAATATGCATGTGACTATCATATCACTAATTGATTGATTAAGTTGATAATCATAAGTTATTTCCTTAGTTATTAAACCCATTGTGCTTGTTTTATATGAGTATAATCTGGTTCAATAGCTATTTTTTCTTCCATTTAATCAAACCTTGTCTGACTGCATTACTAGAAGGCCTTGTGAGATTTTATATTTCTAGACAGTCTCGAACACACAGTCCAGTCCCTAGATATTCATATTGATCCAAAAACCACATCAATTATTAAGAAAATATTTCCCAAAAAGAGTTAGTTACCAGGCATCTCCGACTTACATCCTAGGAGAGTTTCCTGGAGTGATAACAAATTGGCGCCATTGTCGGGGAAAGGAGATCGAAGCTCAACTTCTCTAGGAGATGACATAGATCTAGTTCTTGATGATAGACAAGAAGTAGACACTATCAGGTTGTACATTTTCTATCTGGCGACTCCATTGAAACGAAGTGGCTCCCAAAAGAGCTCACACTAGGGTGAACCAAGAAGGCCCATTGACAACACCAGTTCCGGATCCCGAGAAGATCATCAGCAAGGGCAAAGATTTGCAAAGATAGGCTTCTGAATATGCAAGGGCAGTTGATTCAGGTATTCAAACTGATACTCATCCTTCCATATTTAAAAATCCTTTGGTTGAATCCCCTGCTGAAACTCAAAATTCTCAAGAAATTGAAAATTCATCTCAAGTTTCTAAGGTAGAAGAACCTTCATTTTCTTCTAATATTACTGATTCTGTTCTTGAGATTGTCATTTCGTGCCATCCAAAATAATTGAATACAGAATCCTCCCAACAGAAACAAAATTAGTATTCATCTTCTTTTGATTCATCACCCATCAAACCTTCGAAAGGGGTCTTATACACTCACACCAATCTGCCTGTTCTTGAAGAAATTCTCCATGATCTGTCCTCTAATGATGAAGAGAATTTAGCATTGTTTCTTGGTCAATTTTATAAAGCCTCTAATTTTTCACCAATTTCTGAACCTTCTGCTCAAGATGAAGTAGGACAACCATTCTATTCTAACTCAGGCAGCTCATCTCCTCCGTCATCTCCTACAAGTTCCTCGTCTGTACCAATAACCAATACTATCATGGCTGCCCCTTTGACTAGGATGAAACAGATCTTGGCAAACAGATATGCCCCACTGGTATTGCCAAATCCCTTGTCTGCCATGCCAACAGGTGATTATCAGAAATATATGCCAAAGTTTACAGGAGCAAGGGAGTATACTGCTGAAGAACACATTGAATCTTTTTATGCTTATGCATAAAACATTAATATTTTAGAAGAAGATGTGTGGACTAGAGTTTTTTTTCAAATTTTGGATGGCCAAGCCCGAAAGTGGTTCAAAAAGATACGAGCAAATTTGATCACTGACATTGAACAATTAGATGAAGTATTCTTGAAGCATTGGGGAGAAAGAAGAGATCTGTTATACTACATTTCTGAGTTTGGAAATTTGAAGAGGGATGATGGAGAGTCGGTCTCGGACTTCATCAAGAGATTTAATAAAATGTTTGGTAAGATCCCTGCAGAGATTAAACCAAGCAATGCATCAGCAAAGATCACATTCTCTGTTGCCTTTGATTCAGAGTTTTGTCTTATCCTTAGAGAAAGATGATCAACCACGCTTTCTTTAATGCAAGATGCCGCCCTCGAGGTTGAGTCTAACATTACAGCATCTCAGAAGCTTAAATGAAGGGCTGAGAGGAAGAATTCTGATGGTGAGTCCTCTTCTTCTTCTAGCAGTAAAATGGAAAAGATGGCGAAGATGTTAGACAGTCTGACATCTGAAATGTCAAAGTTAAAGGTTCAGAATCAACAACCAGCAAGGGAAAAAGAGCCAAATGCTTTTTCCCCTAGAAATCCAAATGCTTTTCCTTACAGAAGGAATAATCCACAATTTCAGATCCTTCAAAGAGATAGAAATCCAATTGATGTTCAGAAGGTCAGACCACCTTTTCAAAATGCAGTGTTAGATGAAGAGCAACAGCCACCTCACGATGAAATCGAGGATGCAGATGAGATAAACTGTTTTGGTGATGAAAATGATTCTTCATTTTTGACACAGGTAGACTATGAAGAAGCCTTGATGGATTAGCAAATTCAAGAGGCAGGTGCTGAAGGAGCTATCTACTTGACAGATGATCAAAAAGGTTACAACTTAATGTCCAAGAAGAATGCTTTTCCAAAAACACCCATTACTGCTCCTGTGGAGAACAAGGAAGATTCTGCTCCTATGAAGAGTAAAGAGGTTGCTGCCAAGCAGCCTCCCGCTCCTAAAAAACAGACCCATCTTCCAGCAAAACAATTGAAGAAACAAACTCAGCCCCCAGTCAAGGAACAAGTCAGCCTCAAAGCTCCATCCAATGAGGTAAAGGTTTCAGACAGATCATCTTTATCTTTCAATTTTGAATCAGAAATTCAAAAAGTTAAGATACTGATGCCTTTAACTGAACTCATGAAGAATGAAATCTTTAAAGAAGCCATCTTAATGTCTCTTGAGCCTAAGACTTCTCCATCCGATGATTTCGTGAACCTACAAGATGATAAGCCTAAAGTGACCATAGGGCCGATGATAGAAGACCGTGACGATTCTTGTCCACCATTTTACATATCCTTAAATGTCCATGACAAAATCCTTCACAATTGTTTACTTGATTATGGGGCATCACATAACCTTATGACAAAGGCGGTGATGGATGAGCTTGGTCTCGAAGTCACCAAACCATATCAAGATCTTTTCTCCTTTGACTCTAGAAAAGTCAGATGTCTTGGCCTCATCAAAGATATGGTTATAAACCTTGCTCAACTTCCAATGAGGAGCATGGTTATGGACGTGGTGGTTGCTGATATTCCACCTAAGTTTGGGCTTCTTTTGTCTCGTTCATGGAGGAAAAGATTAGGAGGTACATTGCAGATGGATATCTCATATGCTACGATTCCAGTGTTTGGGGGGGGATCTGAAAAGACTTTACAGGGAAAATCAACTTGCTTACATCATCAGTGATGGAAAGAATTTCGTCAATCATCCTATCTATGATGTGGATACAGATTTTGGTTCATGCATCCTTCAGATTGATGATGGTCAATCAACTCCTATGCATCTAGTGAAGCCTATTGAACAACAGTCTAAAAGTGAAGACATTTCAGTATGGACTATGTACTTTGACGGGGCCAGCACTAAGGACTCAATAGGTGCTGGAGTAGTTCTGATCTCTCCTTCAAAGGAGACCATATCTTTGTCTTTCAAGCTCGACTTCAGAACTACCAACAACATAGCAGAGTATGAGGCTCTGTTGTTGGGATTAAATTCAGCCAAAGAGATGGGGATGAAAGGTTTGAAGGTATTGGGAGATGCAGACATCATCATACAATAGGTCAATAGCACCTTTCAAGCTAAGCATGTCAGATTAAAGGCTTACAGAGACAAGGTATGGAAAGTGCGTGATTCTTTTTCTGTTTTTGAAATTTCATATATACCAAGGGATATGAATCAGCTCGCTGATTCTCTCGTTGTTTTAGCCAGCACATTCATTCCGCCCATGCCCCCTAAGCTCAGTTATGAGATTCAAGTAAAATATCGGCCCTCCTTGCCTGATAATATCAAATATTGGAAAGTTTTTGAAGATGATGATGAACTCAACAGATTTCTCCAAGTGGTAGATGATCTTTCTGAGTTGCATATTGATCAGCAGAATATAAATGAAGAAGAATCATAGGAACCTGAGCTAAGGGAAAAATTGGGTCAGCATGATATTGTCCAGCTACCCAACAATTATATACCTCGAGGTTTGGTGCCATTGGAAAGGCTTTTTTATCAGAATGATGTTCCTTACAAGCAAGAACAAAAAGGAGAAAGATCCAGTTGTTCAAAAGCATAAAATAGGAGGTAAAAGCCAACCCAAGTTTATAAATTTGTCTTCTGAATTGATTGCTGATGAGAAATCAAAATAATGTAGTGTTTTGAAGGAGTTTTTTGATGTTTTTGCTTGGAAATATAGCGATTTAAAGACTTATGATCCCGATATTATTCAGCATAAGATACCTCTTGAAAAAGACACCATTCCTTTCAAGCAAAAGATTAGACCTATCATCCCTCTTCTGCTACCAGTAATTGAGAGAGAAATTAAAAAACTCCTAGATGCCAAGATCATAATTCCCTTTAGATACTCCAAATGGATTGCCAATCTGGTGATAGTAAGGAAGAAAAATGGCGAGGTCAGATTGTGTGTAGATTTCAGAAACTTAAACAAATGCTCTAAGAAGGACAACTATCCTCTTCCTAATATGGAACATTTGTTGCGGAGGATTTCAGGGGCCAAGGTCATGTCTTTTCTTGATGGCTTTTCCTCTTACAATCAGATTGCTTTCCACCCTGATGATTAGGAGAAGACTGCGTTTACCACTCCTTGGGGTACCTTTATGTACGCCAAGATGCCCTTTGGATTAATGAATTCCGGGCCTGTTAGAACCCTATATAATAGGGAATCAATGTTCTGAATGATATTTATCTTTTCAGGCATATGTGTTCGCTCATGACGCATGGCGAAGACGACGAAAAGCGCCCGAGACTCACCAAGCATAAAATAAGTGTTTGCACGTGAACTTCAAAGCAAGTTTTGGTGCATTCGGTTTGAAATGGAAAAATTTGATTCTTGTGGGTCAAAGGTAAAGTTGAGTTCATTAGCCTAATGTGGGTTTTATAACATATGTTTGGTGAATTTTTTCAAAAAAATAAAGATTTGGCCCCTCGGCGTTTGCTTCTATGCAGAGTTTTATGAAAAATTGACTAATATTTTTTGCCAAAAAATATTATTGGCCTAGGGCCATCCTCCTAATGCTCGACACCAAGGGATAAGCACCATTCAATACACCAACAAAAAACACACAAAAGCAGCGCCAGCACCAACGCCAACACAAAACCCCAAAGCCCAAGCCTCGGGCTCACTTATTTGACATAGCATGTAATTGTTGGCTAATTTAAATGCGCAAAGTTCGTTCCACCATGCGAATGTGGGATACTGCCCACAGGAAACCAAAAAATATATGAAACGTAGTTTTAAAACCCTCTTCCAGGTGTTTGAATCAGTTGCAAGGTGTCCAACGCAGAGAGACATGCGTGCATAGAAGGCGACTGTGCGTACCAGGTGAGTTTATGAACACTAATTTGTCATCACCACCAGCGACAGAGATAAAGGTGTCATTAAACATATGATAGAATCAGCCGTGAAGAATGGTAACCCTCTCGTGCTTATCCTCTGCATAACACCTCAACAAGATAACAAACACCTTTATGCTACTGTAAATAGGTTATGTGAGTCGAAGTTTGGTGTTTGGACCCAGTGTTGCCTGGCAGATCATGTCGAAAGAATGCAAGCCTGAGTATATTGCTAATGTTATATTTAAAATTAATGCAAAGCTTGGTGGGATGGAGCATCTTCCTTGTAAGAGGCAAGTTTCTAAGGGATTTCCATGTCTCTAGTTCTGAAATTAGCAATGCTTATGGGCAATGGTTTACTCCTGATGATGCACAGAGGATCACCAAATCCTTGGAAATAACACACAATGCCTCTCATGAAAAAGAAAAAGAGTCTATGTCAATTATGTTTTTTACTGCTGAGGTGAAGGGCGGGACAACTTCTCCCATTGATAGCTCCAATTATGAAAATTCTCAGTTGAGGGCTGCTATAGATCTAGCCTGGGGAGCCAGGAAGTTCAGAGTTACTATCTGAATTCATTTGGAAGAACTTTTGACTGTATGCATAACATGTTAGAGTATGGAGATCTAGAATTGATGGCCGCGATTGCAGTTAGTTTGAAAGATTTTTCTACCTCTGGTAGTTGAAAGCCTGATAATCTATTTGTAGCTCCATCAATGCAATTGCTGGGAAAAGAGTCACAATTGTTGCCTCCTGTTGATGCTAATACGAAGGACTCTCTGCCAACCTCAATTACCTCGGGGCACACAAGTGGTTTAGAAATTGAAGGCACCCGTCCTACGACAGATGATAACTCGCCAGAGAAACAAGAACCAACCTCCACAACTGCAATGGATATTGGTGTGGAGAATTCATCCTTATCTGAAGATCATATAGGCAATAGTCAGGCATCTCACATTGCAACTCCAATGCTCAATGTGAATTCTGGCCATTCAAATGTTTCTTAATTAGTAGCTGCGATGGCAGCAAGCCTAGCTAATGTGCAAGTACCTCCACAAATAGATCGTCAGACATGACCAGGGTATGGTTTGGTGAATTATGTACTCCTATAATACCATGGAGGGTACACTCAAAAGTTGTTATACAAATGTCATAGTAACATTTGGAAGGATGCCTGCTCATTGGCAAAATATCCCAGCTCTAGTCATTAACTGAAACATGTGGCAAACAGGGAACCCGACTTCAACAGTCTCATCCACTTATTTAGGGAACAGTTATACAGGTGGCAGAGCAATCCCGAACTCTAGAGGAAAACGCGACAATTGGCAAATGATAGCTTCCAGCTAGTCTCCAACAAAACCTCCAGCGTTCAGTCTATTCGCCAGCGAATGTTAAACCTCCTCCAATATGCCAAATGTCGAGGCAGTTGTTACAATTGTAAATCTCCCTTTAGTTTACTGATCGATTCATTTTAGATGGAAATTGACAGGTGTAGATTTTGGCAACTGTTTTCTATTTTCAGAAAACAGAGTCATGGGCTCAGGTCTTGGAGGACAGTTAGAGATTTTTTGTATTGATACACTTGTAAAAGACTAAGAGAGGGTTCGACTGGGATGAATAGGAGAGGCTCGACGTGTGTGAGAGGTCCAGACCTGTAATTTTCATTTTCTTTGTTGGATGAGGGCTGTGTTTTAGCCAGAGAATTTCTCTGTAATTTTTAATGATATATCAGTGATGTGCCTGCTTCTTTTACAGGATTCTTGTGTGGTGATATTCATGGAGTTTCTCTCTGTTAAAATGTTTTCCTGTTATCTTTCATTTTGTTTTTAGTTCTTATTATCAGAAGGAATGTTATAGGGGGAGAATTTATTAGCAGATACTCTACCTCTCAGCTTGTTATAATCTTTATGTTATTCATCTAAAGAACCCAGCTTAGGAATTCTTAGTTGCTCCTTTTCTTGGATTTTTCCTCCCCTTTTTCTTCCTTAAACCGACACCATCATAACTTGATTCGATCCAATATTGCTGCTACCTTGCCTTGTGAAAGGATTTTGTCCAAATTTGAGAACTAAATCAACCACATTTCTAAGCACAGACCCCATTTGCCCAATGGCCCTCCTTGTTGTCCCAAACTAACCATTTAAAAATCAAAACCCTGTACTTTATAGCTAGCCTAACATCCATTACAAACCAAGTTAAATCTAAAAGAGAGATCCCTCTATGAGTCTTGGAGGGCTAGATCCAAGACTCGAAGCAATTCGAGGTTACCTCCGTAATTGCCATCAACAGCCTTGGGAAAATTACTGAGTGCTAACATTTTTGGCGACCATACTGGGGACATTCTCCAGATCTGCACTTCAAGTTCAGATTTGACTTCTGATGGTGAACAGAAGCCAAATGCAAGAAGGTTGTACCATTCACCTAGCGACTCCATTGTTCAAGATCCCGGTCTTCAAATTTCACAAGCGACTCTACTACTGAAGAATCCACATTTCAAAGCCTTGATGATACTTCAAGATGACAAGGTATGTGGAAAATCCTATATATTGTGAAGCTGTCAAAGATCTCAGGGATGAGTTAGCAGATTTTCAATTTGATGAGGTTTCGTTAGCAGTTGTGTTTCATTGTTGTAAATCGAAAAAATATTCTCATAAAAGTAAAATGTGTGTCCTCGATCTAGTTGTTGAAAGACTTGAAAAAGATATTGATCTTTTGAATACTCCGATTCAGTCTTATGAGAAACTCACGTCTCCCAAACCAAAAGATATTGTGTCCTCTTTCGATTTTCTGATTGATGAATCTTTTGTTGGCAAGCATAAGTCTGAAGTTGAATAGTTGCAGTCATCGTTTGATATTGAGGACACGAATAGGAAACTTATCCATGTTAAAATGCTGAAGGAATACCTGGAGAATCAACAAATAGATCATTTATTTTTTGACCCGATTGCAAATTATATGGAGCTCTTTTTCAGTGTAATTGTTCCAACATGTTTTTTCTGCAAGAACCTGAGCTATCACCAGTTGCCAGTACATATTGCAGCCTTGATTTTCATCAAGCATGATGAGGAAGCCCAATCAAGGGATCAACTGATGGGTTGGCTTCATTGGCACTTTTTCATTACCTGATTGAAGCAGTAACTGTTAGATTAGGGTAGGTAGGAGTGTGCCAATAAGCTCAACAGAATGAGCATCTTTTCTTTTTCGTTTCTTCATGGTTTTATTTTCAGTTTACAGTTTGGGGGCAGCCCAATGAGAAGATGGTTGGCAAAATTCAGAGTTCATGGATTCTAGACACCTCCTTCGGAGCTATCTTCCCCAGGTGGAGCCTATGTTAGAACCCTATATAATAGGGAATCAATGTTCTGAATGATATTTATATTTTTAGGCATATGTGTTTTCTCATGATGCATGGAGAAGACGACAGAAAGTGCCCGACACTCACCAAGCATAAAATAAGTGTTTGCGCACGAACTTCAAAGCAAGTTTTGGTGCATTCGGTTTGAAATGGAAAAATTTGATTCTTGTGGGTCAAAGGTAAATTTGAGTTTATTAACCTAATGTGGGTTTTATAACCTATGTTTGGTGAATTTTTTCAAAAAAATAAAGATTTGGCCCCTCGGCCTTTGCTTCTATGCAGAGTTTTATGAAAAATTGACTAATATTTTTTGCCAAAAAATATTATTGGCCTAGGGCCATCCTCCTAATGCTCGACACCAAGGGATAAGCACCATTCAATACACCAACAACAAACACACAAAAGTAGCGCCAGCGCCAACGCCAACACCAAACCCTAAAGCCCAAGCCTCGGGCTCACTTATTTGACATAGCATGTAACTGTTGGCTAATTTAAATGCACAAAGTTCATTCCACCATGAGAATGTGGGATATTGCCCACAGGAAACCAAAAAATATATGAAATGCAGTTTTAAAACCCTCTACCAGGTGTTTGAATCAGTTGCAAGGTGTCCAACGCAGAGAGACATGCGTGCATAGAAGGCGACTGCGCGTACCAGGTGAGCTTATGAACACTAATTTGGAATCACCACTAGAGAAAGAGATAAAGGTGTCATTAAACATATGATAGAATCATCCATGAAGAATGGTAACCCTCTCGGTCTTATCCTCTGCATAACGCCTCAACAAGATAACGGACACCTTTATGCTACTGTAAATAGGTTATGTGTGTCGAAGTTTGGTGTTTGGACCTAGTGTTTCCTGGTAGATCATGTCGAAAGAATGCAAGCCTGAGTATATTGCTAATGTTATATTGAAAATTAATGCAAAGCTTTGCGGGCTGGAGCATCTTCCTTGTAAGAGGCAAGTTTCCAAGGGATTGCCATGTCTCTAGTTCTGAAATTAACAATGCTTATGGGCAATGGTTTACTCCTGATGATGCACAGAGGATCACCAAATCCTTGGAAATAACACACAATGCCTCTCATGAAAAAGAAAAAGAGTCTATGTCAAATATATTTTTTACTGTTGAGGTGAAGGGCGGGACAACTTCTCCCATTGATAGCTACAATTATGAAAATTCTCAGTTGAGGGCTGCTATAGCAGCTAGCCCGGGGAGACATAAAGTTTAGAGTTACTATCCGAATTCATTTGGCGAACCTTTTGACTATATGCATAACATGTTAGAGTATGGAGATCCAGAATTGATGGCCGCGATTGCAGTTAGTTTGAAAGATTTTTCTACCTCTGGTAGTTGAAGCCTGATAATCTATTTGTAGCTCCATCAATGCAATTGCTGGGAAAAGAGTCACAATTGTTGCCTCCTGTTGATGCTAATATGGAGGACTCTCTGCCAACCTCAACTACCTCGGGGCACACAAGTGGTTTACAAATTGAAGGCGCCCATCCTACGATAGACGATAACTCGCTAGAGAAACAAGAACCAACCTCCACAACTGCAATGGATATTGGTGTGGAGAACTCATCCTTATCCCAAGATCATACAGGCAACAGTCAGGCATCTCACATTGCAACTCCAATGCTCAATGTGAATTCTGCCCATTCAAATGTTTCTCAATTAGCAGCTGCAATGGCGGAAAGGCTAGATAATGTGCAAGAACCTCCACAAACATATCGTCATACATGACCAGGTTATGGTTTGGTGAATTATGTACTCCTATAATACCATGGAGGGTACACTCAAAAGTTGTTATACAAATTTCATAGTAACATTTGGAAGGATCCCTGCTCATTGGAAAAATATCCCAGCTCTATTCATTGACTAAAACATGTGGCAAACAGGGAACCCGAATTCAACAGTCTCATCCACTTATTTAGGGAACAGTTATACAGGTGGCAGAGCAATCCCAGACTCTAGAGGAAAATGCGACAATTGGCAAATGACAACTTCCAGCCAGTCTCCAACAAAACCTCCAGCGTTCAGTCTATTCGCCAGCGAATGTTAAACCTCCTCCAATATGCCAAATGTCGAGGCAGCTGTAACAATTGTAAATCTCCCTTTAGTTTACTAATCGATTCGTTTTAGATGGAAATTGACAGGTGTAGATTTTTTCAACTGTTTTCTATTTTCAGAAAACAGAGTCATGGGCNTGTGAGAGGTTCAGACCTGTAATTTTTATTTTCTTTGCTGGATGAGGGCTGTGTTTTAGCTAGAGAATTTCTCTATAATTTTTAATGATATATCAGTGATGTGCCTGCTTCTTTTACAGGATTCTTGTGTGGTGATATTGGTGGAGTTTCTCTCTATTAAAATGTTTTCCTGTTATTATCAGAAGGAATGTTATTGGGGCAGAATTTATCAGCAGATACTCTGCCTCTCAGCTTGTGATAATCTTTATGTTATTCATCTAAAGAACCTAGCTTAGGAATTCTTAGCTTCTCCTTTGCTTGGCTTTTTCCTCCCCTTTTTCTTCCTTAAACCGATGCCATCATAACTTGATTCGATCCAATATTGCTGCTACCTTGCCCTGTGAAAGGATTTTGTCCAAATATGAGAACTAAATCAACCAAATTTTTAAGCACAGACCCCATTTGCCCAATGGCCCTCCTTGCTGTCCCAAACTAACCATTTAAAAATCAAAACCCTGTACTTTATAGCTAGCCTAACATCCATTACAAACCAAGTTAAATATAAAAGAGAGATCCCTATCTGAGTCTTGGAGGGCTAGATCCAAGACTCAAAGCGGTTCGAGGTTACCTTCGTAATTGCCATCAGCAACCTTGGGCAAATTACAGAGTGCTAACAGGGGCCACATTCCAAAGGGCCATGGATATAGAATTTGTGGGAGAAAAGGACAAGTTTTTCCTCATATACCTTGACGATATTACAGTGTATTCCAACAGCCATGAGGAGCATCTGAAACATCTGAAAAGAGTGTTCTTAAAATGCAGACAATTTAGGATCTCATTGAATCCCAAGAAATCCCAGTTTTCCCTAAGGAAGGGTAAGCTCTTAGGCCACATCGTCTCAGCAGAAGGTGTAATGATTGATCCAGCACGAGTGGAGGCAATTCAAAATCTTTCCTTGCCGAGGTCAAAGAAGGACATTCAATCACTGCTCGGTAAGATAAATTTTGTGAGAAGGTTTGTACCAAATTTTGCTGAATTAGTCAAAGACATAACATGCATGATGAAAAAGGGGTCTGAGATAAAATGGACAGACAATGCAAGAAACTCTTTTCAGGATATCAAGCAAGAAATCATCGAATCCCCGATTCTAATCAACCCAGATTACAGTAAGACTTTCTATGTTTTTTCATTTGCTTCCTATGACATAGTGGCAGCAGTCCTGCTTCAGAAAGATGAGGAAAATTTTGATCATCCCGTGGATTTCTTCAGCAAAAATCTTAGGGATGCTGAACTAAGGTATGACCCTATCGAGAAACAAGCTTATGCTCTCATAAAATCTTTAAAATCATTTAGAATTTATATTCTTCACTCAAAGGTCATCGCATATGTTCCTTCATCTTCTGTAAAAGATGTTTTGACTCAGCCGGATATTGACGGAAAGAGAGCTAGATGGATTGCAAAGATGATTGAATTCAATATCGAAGTGAAGCCCACCAAGCTGGTAAAAGGCCAGGGCCTTGCCAAGCTTTTAACAGAGGAAAATCATAAGTTGTTGGATATTAATTTCATAGGAGAAGGTTCAGAAAATTTACAGACAGAGTTGGCAGTGGAAGGGCAGCATGACAGTCAGCAAGTGGCAGAGCACTTGTCTTCCTGTGAATGGTATTCTGGCATCATACATTTTCTGCAAAAGCTTGAAGTTCCTCCTGAACTCAGTTTGACTCAAGCTCGAGATCTCAAGCTCAGAGCTATAAAGTTCTGCATTTATAATAATCTGTTATATTGGAGAGACCCTGCTGGTTTGCTTCTCAGGTGTTTAGATAGAAAAGAGTCTGTCGAAGTGACACATCAGTTTCATTCAGCCGTTTTTTGCGGTCATCATTAATGGAAGACTACTGCCCATAAGATCCTGAGGGATGGATATTATTGGCCTTTTCTCTTCTTAGATGTGTGTGCATTCGTCAAATCTTGTATAAATGCCAAATATTTACCGGTAAGGAATAGCTAAAATCTTTACCTCTGATGTTACACCTCAAAATCACTCAACTGGATAAGTGTCGCATATGCCTCTCACTTGTCACAAGTGTCGCAAATGTTGTTGAATCATGCTATCACAATGACGACACTAAAGGGGCACTTGAAACATCCCAAGATACTTTCTCTGAGGGAAACATGGGTAACATCTCTACCACAATCACAATTGACATTTCAGTCAAAGAAGGTGTCGTGGAAAACATCAACCTTGGTGCTAATTGCACACCTGACGAAGTGGTCTCTTACACCACTTTATTCAAGGAATTCTGTGATGTCTTCGCATGCAGCTATGAGGAAATGCCAGGGATCGATCCTTCGATCGTCATACATGAAATCAAAACTTACCCTGACGAAAAACCGGTTCGACAGAAACTCCACCCGGTTCACCCCAAGAAACTAGCAGCTATAAAGGCAGAAGTTGAAAAACTTATAAAATCTGGCTTTATCTACCCAGTCCCTTTGACGAAATGGGTCTCTAACCTCGTTCCAGTTGCCAAGAAACAAGGGACCATCTGTGTCTGCGTATATTATCATGATCTTAACAAATCTTGTCCCAAGGACAACTACCCTACACCCTTTATCGATCAAATCATCGATAATTGCGCGGGGAGCGTGATCTTCTCTTTCATGGATGGCTTTTCTGGATACAACCAGATCGAAATCTTACCTGCTGATCAACATAAGACAACCTTCATCTGTCCTTGGGGAAATTTCGCATACCGAAAGCTACCTTTTGGCCTTAAAAACACTGGTGCCACTTTCCAGTGAGCCATGTCGTACGCTTTCCACGACATCAAGCATATCGCAGAACCCTACCTCGATGATTTACCCGCTCATTCATCCAATCGACCCGACGTCAAGTACTTGGGGGCAAATATTCAAAGTGGATCGTTATTCTCCAAGAATTCAATCTTGAGTTTACCAAGGCTAAGGCCAAAAAATCCCCGGTGTTTTCCAAGCTCATCTGTGCTCTCCCAAGTGCCGATGAAAACAATGAACCTAGAGACCCTCTTCCTAATGAGTCTCTCTTCCTCATCAGCACCTCTGACCCCTGGTATGGAGACATTCTCCTTTACCTTCAAACCCAACGTTTTCAGCCCAACATCTCTCAAGAAGAGCGTCGAAGCATACGTCACCATTCTCGCCGTTACCTCATCCTCGACGACACTTTGTACCTCCGCGGTATTGACACTATTCTTCGGCGATGTCTGATTCACGAAGAGGCTGAACG
>JASDQU010371430.1:182023-192915 GCA_032191745.1 Picea mariana | reverse complement strand
CTGTAGGATCTATCAACCAAGAGACATTGATGTATTCCCATGGTTGTTAGCAAGGAGTTCTGCCATTGAGTCATGCAGAGTCCAGGGTAATAAATAGTCTCTAATATCTACTCCAGATAAGGTGCTGGTGTCGATGGAGAGATATTTGTTGGAAGGTGGACCTTAACGTATTCCACATCATCCAGCATGAGTGTAGATATAAATCTTGCAGACATAATTTTTTTGGAACAGTAATCACATACTTGTGGATTTTATGAGTCCAAGTCAATATATGCTCATTGCTTCCTCATATTTTGAGAGTCTGAGAAAATGCTAAAAGAAAACTCTAGGGGGGTTTCTTTTCCATCATAATTCATCAGGTCTGGTAAAGAATAATCCTTTCCTGATAAATACCCCTTTCATACTTTAATGAGCAGTCAAAGAGAGCAAACAAGCTCAAATTTATTCATTTCAAAACAAGTCAGTTATATTGATAAGAAAATTTCATGAAATAAAATTGTCTTACCTTCTTACCTGTTGTGGAAGAGTGATGAAGTTCAGTTCTGTACTTGCTCTGAAAAACCTGTAAAACTAAAAACAATATATCAACATATCCAAAAAAAGAAATGTTTTTTTTTTTTATATTTTATTATTTGATTTTTTTTATTTTCTGGTAAAAGTTTATTATTTACAGAATCTTAAAACAACATGAATGATCAAGGATTAGTAGGAGGAGAAGACTCTTCTCCCACTATCTTTATTTCTGTTTGTTTGGCAATTTCCTGTAGAAAATCATCTTTTGACAAGGGTATGTTATACACTTTTAATCGATGTCCATTTACTACAAAGGAATTCTGAGAGTCATCTATGGTCTTGATCCTGACAGAACCATTATCAAAAACAATTTCTACTTCATAAGGTCCCAACCACCTTGTTGTAAGTTTCCCTTTGAAAGTTTTGTATTTGGAATCGAAAAGAAATGCCCAATCCCCTGGTTGAAAATGCTTTTTCTTAATGTATTTATCATGCCATTTGCTTCGTTGATTTTGTACAAGGATAGTTCTTTGAAGAGCATCTTGCCTAATTTCTCCCATTTCGTTTAGTTGCATGACTCTCTGTTTCTGTGCCTCATCCAAATTCAACCCCAATTCTGCTGCTAGGTGGAACGTATGAATCTGAAATTCTATGGGAAGGAGAATTTGCTTGCCAAATACCAATTCATAAGGGGTATGACCAATGGTATTTCTCCATGTAGTCTGATATGCCCATAAAGCCTCTGGAAGTCTATCCGCCCAATCTCTGTGATGTAAATGTATTGTCTTGGTCAGAATAGCTTCTAGAACTTTATTTGTAGATTCCACTTGCCCATTGGCTTGTGGATGGTATGGGGAAGACTTACAGTGTTTTATCCCATATTTATCTGTGAGTTCTTTCATCAATTATGAAGTAAATTGGGCACCTTGGTCAGTAACAATCTCTCATGGAACACCGAACCGGGTAAAGATATCTTCATAAATAAATTCAACCACCGATTTCTCAGTTGCTCTATATAAGGATTTTGCCTCTATCCACTTGGTCACAAAATATGTGCACACCAAGATGTACTTCTTCTTCCTCGATATTGGGGAAATTGGTCCTACAAAATCAAGTGCCCATTTATCAAATGATTCAATCACAACCTGTGGTCATAAGGGCATCTAGTCTGCTACAGTGGGTCTTCCGTCCTTTGACAACTATCACAGCTTCTCACATATTTTGTTGCATCCTTAAACAATGTCGGCCAATAGTATCCTGATTGTAAGACTTTATATGTTGTTCTCTTATCAGAGAAATGTCCTCCACATGGCCCATCATGACAGGACTAAAGGATATCGGGAATCTCATCCTCCTGGACACATCTCCTAATGATCATATCAGGACTTGTATAGAAAAGATCACTTCCCACCCAAGAGTAGTAAGCACTTTGTTGAATAATTCTTTTCTTTTGTGGTGGTGATAAATGAGCTGGTAATCTTCCTGTAGCTAAGTAATTTGCTATATCTGCAAACCAAGGGGTCTTAACAGCTACTGCAAACAGATGTTCATCAGGGAAATTATCATTTACTGGGATGTCAGTACTATCTTGAGGAATACGAGAAAGAGAATCCACAACTACATTCTCTTTCCCTGGTCGATCAACTATAGTGATGTTAAATTCCTGAAGCAGTAAAATCCATCGTGTGATTCTTCCAGTAGTAACTGGTTTGTTCATCAAAAATATGATAGCAGAATGGTCCGTATGTACAAAAACCTCATATCCTGTGTTGTAGTGACGAAATTTGTTAATGGCATGAACTACTGCTAAAAATTCCTTCTCTGTTACAGTGTAGTTCAATTCAGGAGGAGTAAGGTTTTTTCTAGTGAAGTAAATTGCATAATTTTGTTGGTTTTCTTTTTGTCCAAGCACTCCTCCTAAAGTAGTGTCTGAGGCATCAGTTGAAATATGGAAAGGAAGAGACCAATTTGGTCCTCTGAGAATAGGTTCTATGGACAATTTTGCTTTTAAATTCTCAAAAGCATTCTGACAATTATTATCCCAACAAAATTCTGCGTCTTTTGCTAACAGTTTAAACATGGGGCTGGCTATCTTTGTAAATTTTTCAATAAATCGACGATAATATTCAGCATGTCCCAAAAAACTTCTCACATCTTTTTGGGTTTTTGCAGAGGAAAGATTAACTATCACCTCAATTTTGGTTGGATCAACTTTAATTCCATCTGTAGACAAATGATGACCCAACACTATTCCCTCAGTTAATAGCATTTTACATTTTTCGTGACTAAGGGATAAATTTGATTCCTGATAGCGGATCAAGACTTTCTCCAGATTTCTTAAGGCTTCTTCGAAAGTATTACCATAGACAGTAAAATCGTCCATGTATACCTCCACACAATCATGAATTAAGTCAGCAAAGATCCCAAGGACTGCTCTCTGAAATGTAGCAGGAGCATTGCATAGTCCAAAAGGTAGCACTTTATAAGCATAAGTGCCCCAAGGACACGTAAATGTTGTTTTGTCCTGGTCTTCAGGAGCAATTTGAATCTGATTGTATCCACTATATCCATCGAGAAAGGAAAAGTATCTTTTTCCAGCCAAGGTGTCCAAAACTTGATCTATAAAAGGTAAGGGAAAGTAGTCTTTTAGGGTTGCCTCTTTCAACTCCCTAAAATCTACACACATTCTCCATTTCCTTGTCATTTTCTTAGGTACCACAACAAGAGGTGAAACCCATTTGCTGTCAGAAATTGGATAAATGAATCTAACATTTAATAATTTCTGTAATTCTTCTTTCACAAAGTATTTTAGAATTGGATTCATACGCCTTTGTGGTTGTCTTACTGGGGTTATCCCTGGTTGGATATAGATGTGGTGAATGCAGGTGTCAGGATGCACTCCTCTCATATCAGTGTATTCCCATGCAAAATCCCCTGACTGTTCTTTCAAAAGATTTGTTAACTATTCCTGTTGGTTGAGACTTAATTCAGAGTTGATGTATAGACATCTACCTAAGCTAAGTTCTACTGGGATGGTATATGACCCCGAATGCTCAGAAATGGTAAAAACCATGGATGGTGAAAATGAAGAAAATAACTCACTTCGTTCTTGAAATTCCTCTTGGAAAATTTGATCATATTGAAGATATGTTTGTGGGAACTCAACATTTTCAGTCATAGAAAGGAATTGATTTAAAATGTCATCCTCTGTAGGTTCTTGCAGTGCGTGGAACTCATAAACAGAGAATAAAGATTCTTCATCATCATTCTCATAATAGGGACATTTCAACCACCATAATTCTTCAGTCACTGGCTGAGCAGATGGGAAGAGAGTAAGTTTCTGTGAATAAATACCATTTGAGATAAACATATCCCCACCACGACATCCTATGAAAGCATTGGCTATGGCCAACCAAGGTCTCCCTAGAATTATTGGATGGCCTTTTGTGGGTTCCTTTGAATGAATAATCATGAAGTCAACAGGATATTCCCACGAAGCTAGTGTAACAAGGATGTCATCAAGGACTCCCACAGGTTTTATGGTGGTTCTGTCAGCAAGTTCAAGAACTGTAGGAGTAGAGCGAAGGAATTGACTTAATTGTAACAGTTCCACTGTGTTGATAGTCATTATATTAATGGCTGCACCTAGATCGACTAAAGTATTACCAATAGAAACATTGTTGATAGTTACTGAAACTATTGGGTTCCCTGGGTTGGCATACTTCACAATTTTAGGTGTTTCAGAAATACAATTCGATGACTGGCCTACTAGGTGTATTGTGGGTGGATCTTTAGGTTTCCGACCTGGTTTCTTAATGCAGAGTTCTTTGATGGTTTTGGCATATATGGGAACATATCGAATTGCTTGTAACAATGGAATCTTAACACAAACATTTCTTAGTTCATTCATGATGTCAAACTCAGATTGGACAATCGGTTTTTCAATGAGAAACCTTTCAGGGAAAGGAGGCATTTGGGGAACCTGATCTTGTATGTTATGTTGTGATTAAGATAATTTATGTTTTGGAATGATAACATCTTTCAAGGATGCCCCATTTGATAAATTATCTATGGATTCTTCTTTATGTTCCTGGATAATTACCTTTGGTGTTGTTTTTGTTATGGGTTGAATTTTGTTTAAAATTTTTCCAGATCTCAGCTGTATTTCTTGTATAGAAATAGGGTTTATGTTGTAAGCTGGGTGATTTTTAAAATCAACATTATGGAGTGGTAGAGGTGGTCTGTGGTTCGGATTTGGAATGGGTTGAGCGGGCAAAATGGTAGGGCAAGGTGAATTCTGAGGTTGCTGAGGGGTTTGTTGAATGGGTGGTAAAGGAGGTGGAATAAAACCAGGCAATAACTGATGCATATATGGAGGATACTGTGTGCATGAATTCTGGGGAATTGGTACCGCATGCTGCTATTGGTTATTTCCAAAATTCAGGTCTCTCCATCCCTGGTACCAAGGTTGAGTAGGGACATTTTGTGGAGGCCAAGTTGGCCAGTTCCATGCGTGTTGTTGTTGTTGAGAGAAGGGTGGATAGTAGCTGGAAGATTGTGGGGATGGTTCTTGATATGTATTTGAGTTCCTAGGTTGCTAAGGCCTCTTATGTGCAGATTTAGTCCCTGGAGCTTGCCCTCCCTTGAATATTGCTTGCAATCCTGGTAGGGATGGGCAATATTCTGTTTTATGATTTTCAGTACATATTGCACATACAGGAACATTGTCCAAAGGACATTCTCGTAAAGGATGCCTTTTTCTGCATTTTGGGCAAAATATGCTTAAGACAGGGTTTTCCTCTTCCTACTTTCTCTTAATCTTCAGAGTGTCTAATTGAGAGCCAATTGTTCCTAAAATGTTTTTTTTTTAATTTTCCAAAAGGTTTCCCAATTCGATTCTAGTAACTCCACCAGATGTGGGTACTTTGGTGTTTTTGTTGACAGGTTCTCTCACACTTTTTGCAGTTTCCCCCCTACTTCTTGAGTAAGTTCTACATAGTTCATTGATTGCTTCAAAGTATTTTTGATAAATGTCTCTTGAAGCCATTAAATTGAGAGTGTCAATATATTCATCTGAAACCCCTTTTAAGAAAAGAGTCTTGATTGCTTCATCTTGGAGATCATTATATTTAGATTTTTGAACCAACGTAATGCAAAATCTTTTAGGGTAGTAGGGAACAACTTCAGTTTATGTGCATCCTGGAGATAGTTATAACTCCTGCATAGGATGTTAAACTCAAAAAGAAAGACATCTGGGTCTTCACTATTTTTCCCATAAAAGGTTGGTAGTGCTGAAGGTGGAATATTTTTCATATTGACATTCTGGACCAAATCCAAAATAGGAAACCCAAAGGTGGTTTCTAGTCTTAACTCATTCTCTACTTGTTCTTCTCCTTCATTTTCAATATGAAGTTCTCCATGTAATTCTCTCCCTCTTTCTGCCATGTTAAAAGGATTACCAAGAATTGTATATGCAATCCGATCTTTCTTTGGTGAGGGTGTGAAATCCCACCTTTCTGGATTCTTTTTGTCAGAATTGTTATCTCCTATTGGTCCTTTTGAGGATCCTATTGCCTTTGATTCCACAGTTGCAGTTGTTATCTGTGAAACTACAGAGTCAGGGTTCCCGAAAATAGCTTGCACTTTTTCTGGATCAACTATGTCATCCAGGTCTAGATCACCAGGGTTTTGAATTTGTTGATATATGGTGTTTCCTGGTTCTAGGTTTTGCTCTATAGTTTCCTCAACCAGAATTCCAGTCTCAGTTTCTATTTCTTTTTGGGTGGAGGTTTCTTCTTTTTGTTGTTTTATATTTCCCCTAAATCTACCTCTATGATCTCTATTTCTCATGAAGACATACTAAATGAAAGAGAAAAAAAATAAAAAAATAAGATTGAGTTTCAGAGGCACCTGTGATAACTGATATGTCGGTTCTCACCCTTTGTTTCACATCTCCTCTGTCATCAATCTGCTAACATACCACACCAAACTAAGTGCATTCTAAAAAGTAATCAAAACAATTATCTAACTTACCTTCTAAACAACTCCCTGACAACGGCGCCAAAATTGTCAGGCTGCTATATTAAAGATTTTAATTACCTGAAAACACTGAATTGTCAAACTAGGGTAAGTGAACTTAGAGCTGCTACACTGTATGTGCTGGTAAGATTCTAATTCCTATCTAAAGGTTATTCTTAGAAGAAAACACAAACTCACTCTTAGAAACTGAACCCTAATGATTATCTTGAAACTTATCATCTTTGGTTTAATTCATCAAAGGAAAACAGTTCTATGCTTAAGTACAGGTACTTCTATTCCTGATCCAATGTGATCTCCCAAGACTATCTACCACTATATTTAAACATCTAATCATCGTTATTTCTATCTAATCCATAAAAGAAAGATTATTTCCTAAAATCTTTTAATCTAAACATAAAAAATAAGTCTGAATCTATCCACAGGTAAAATAAAGAAATATCCTATTTACCCTACTGGTACTGGAAGCTTCCTTTAATCTGATTGTAACCTAACTACACTAACAGAAGAGAGAAACCTATTGATCCCAATCAAGACAGAGTAAAAGACGCATTCCCTTTAAATCATATTCAAATTGAAAGTTGGAAACAGAGAAACTCTTATCTATTCTTTAAGTTCTACAGGCATCAATGACGCACTGAACATTCATGAATATACAAGATGTTTATCACATTGAAAATCATACAGTCCGAAGAATGGTTTAAACAAGAATCTTAACAAAGTAATTCAAACAAACTAACGTGCATGCAAATTTTACAATGCTGAAATAAACGAACTCTAATATGGAAAGAGGCAGCGACTTGAACCTGTTGGCGGGCCCAACCAAGAGGTGCAATCGCCGAAAAGAAAAACCAGAGCTACTTAGATCATTCTATGCAAACACTGTTCATACTTCACGCTCCATTTACTCAGGAAAACAACTCAAATCATATCACAGTAAATAACATAACGCATAGGCAAATTATATTATCAGAAATGTGTATCACAGAGCATAACGTAACCAACGTTTCTTGACAGTGATCTTCTGTTTTTATAGATCCTCCCCAAAGTAGTTTTAAACAAAGATGCATTAATCTACATGGATCTCAGATCCGAAAATAACTCATAATCAATTAAAACGGTCTTCACAACTTCATGACACGCAATGTCAAGAAGTGTGGATCATAAAGAATTCTAATAAATCAGTTCTATAATCTCGCCCTGAGTCATCATATTGAGTTATGACTCAATCTATCATATGGATCGAACTGTCAACCCACTCTGGCCATGTCGTGTGAATCTTTGGTAGCTTCTTTGGTATCTCAACTAAGTGCGAGTTGGTACCTGGTACTGGTAAGTTCTGTGTCAAATGAATAGTACCTAACTCATGCCACATTAGTATCATCATTAGTTTAAAATATTAAAATACATTAGAAATAACTTGAATCATAAGAATACCTTGAATAGCTCCATTTGGTTGTAAAAGGATGTCAAATGTGTCATAGTAAGGTCAGAAGGGGATGATACTAGATATGAAAATGGAGGTCTTTTTCATATGATATAGGGAAAAATATAGTCAAAACTGGAGATTGGCATTCCCCCAAACTGAAGTCTTTGCCTGTCCTCAGACAACAAAAAGTCAAAAACTGAGATTCATCAGAGTGTTGTAGCAGCTACAACCAACATTTGCAATTTCTCATGTTTCTTCAGGCTTCTGATTTCCTTCTTAAGGACTCGATTAATGATGATGTGCTTCCTGGCAATCTTCTGCAGTCTCCTGTTCTTCTGGAAAAGACCTTTATTCTTTCATTTCAATCGTTCAATCTTGGACAGAAAATGAGTTTGCCTGAGTTTCATAAGTTCATTTTCTGTTTTGATGTGTCGATCCAATATCCTGTATTCATGTAATTTCTCTTTCAACCTATGATTCCTTCTTTCTAATCTGGCCACCATTGGTCTCAAGGATTTACTGGAGGAAATTTCACAGTAAGATTCAAATTTTTTACCATGTCCCTGTTGTGTTTGAGGACTGGATGTGTGAGTGAACTCATCTGGACTTTGATCATGGGTGTCAATTGGACTGGGTTCAGGAGTAAACTCATCATATACTTGAACAGGATTGTCAATTGGGTTGAGTTCAGGAGTGAGCTCTTTATATATCTGAGCAGGGGTATCTGTTGGCATTCGAATTGGCTTGTCCTGCTCAATTTCCTTGGGCGCATTAGCTTGCCTATTGACTTGACGGGATTTTCGAATCAGTTGGGAAAGAGTCCAAGTCATTTCAAAGGACTCTGGAGCCTCCTCGTGACCATCCACACTTTTTAATCTTTCCTGTGGTGGGTAACTGGGAACATAGTTGTCCATACCTGGCAGTGTGCGTGTGAATTTTCGTTTGGGATTTCTCCTAGGTTTATCAGTCAACTCTGCCAGTTCTTCCACATCAATAATATTCATAGCAGTTGGAGGAGAAATCGAAACTGTAACATTAGCCTCTGTAGGAGCAGTGTTCTCCACTCCTTCATGGTTAGTTTCCACTCCATCAGAACCATGAGCATCAAATGAATGTTCTATACTAGGGTTTCCAGCACTAGCTTCAATTGTGTTGTCTGGTATATCCTTAGGGTCATCACAGGTTTTGGTCAGGGTTTTAACACCCTATTACCTAGAGTTCAGCTTCTTCTATGGAGGAGTAGGCTTAACATTCTTATCTCTAGATTTGTCAGAGGCGAGGGCTCTTACAGCAAACATATCCCAAGTTTCTTGTTTATGAGACAACGCAGACTTAATCAATATCTTGACAAGACCAAAATGAAATAAACTTCCTCTAAAATCTTTGGCCTTGCGGACCTGTTCTGCCATTTTCTTTAAACTCTTTAATAGAAAGTAGGGTATGTTCATCAAATGGTTACCTTTGAAATGTAGCAGAAGTCGGGCATGGCATGGAAACACGATCGTATACCATCCTTCGCAAGTTAGGTAGCGTTGGAGGATAGCTAACAATTGAGCCCATTTTGGTTCTAACCATGACCTTGATGTGCCCTCTGACCATTGTAACTTCTGGTACTGTGGTTGCAGAAGCTGCGTGCAGAGCTTCTTGTCGACAGGTTGGCCCTTCGTCCATCTCTGACCAGTGCTGGGTAGTTGAATTTCTTTCGAAATGAATTTTTCTGTGACTTCAAACTCTAGCTCACCCACTTTAGCTATCCCACCCTGAAAACGTAGAGCGAACTGAAGCGTAATTGAATCATCATACCCATCGAATTTTTTGAAAAACGGCTCCCATCCTGCTTTCTGAAAAATGTCTCTGGTGGTTTCATACTCAGGCAGGGCCTCCAAGTCTGCATATGTCTCTAGTTCATGACGATTTGCCACCATAATTTCACTGGGTATCACAGGAAAGGTTCACAGGTGAGCGGCGGAATTGGATGAGGGAAACAGGGGAATAGAGTATGATGTGTGAAGTAATCGGGAGAGGAATCATAGGAGAACGCTTGAATTGTCGTGAGGATCGATAGCATGTAGGGAAATGATGATAGTTGTACATGTTTGCAGGATATTATCATATATGAATCGTGTCGAACTCAGCCATGATAATGTAATGCATTTCTGTGATATGAAATGTCGAGGTGGATTGGTTTATCAGGTACAACGTATGGATATGATGAAACATTATGGAGTAACAAGGCATTCCCAGTTCAAATTATTAATATGTAATTTAATACATTAAACCAACATGAAACTAAGCGTACTTGAGTTGGATTACCTATCCCCTTGTTATGTATTTCTTGCTGTAGAAATATTTTGAAGTCAAGTCTGTATCTGGAGGGCGCAAAAAAAAATGTGATTTGCATTTGTATTTCTGATGACCACTGTAGCTGATGGATTCTGTGCTGGTACTGACTGGTACTGATGAAATAACCCGAAATCTGTAGAGAAATTTGAACCAATAATATCTTGCTGAGAAAAAGACTTTATGTTTATGAAAGAAAATTATCTGATGATTATCCCTAAACCTGGATTTTGTTCGTTCCTGAGAGAGATCAATTAAAAATCATGTCTTCAACAGCTTCAAAGCTTTAATCCATGGTACAATTCTTATTTGTGTGAGTAAATGTTCTGGAGTCAAACACAAAAAGAAATCATTGGATTACTGGCCATTAATGAATGTCGTTAACCAATGCGATATGACCCACCAGTGATGTCAATGGGCCTCAAGGTACCTATAGTACATCCTAACAGGTACGAATAAAGGTCTTGGTGTCGAGTTACCTGTAGGATCTATCAACCAAGAGACATTGATGTATTCCCATGGTTGTTAGCAAGGAGTTCTGCCATTGAGTCATGCAGAGTCCAGGGTACTAAAT
>JASDQU010371430.1:157398-181973 GCA_032191745.1 Picea mariana | reverse complement strand
TCGTGTTCCAGCATTCGTGTTCCAGCAGTCATGTTCCAGCATTCACGTTTCAGCATCTGTGATTCAGCATTTGTGTTTCAGCATCTACGTTTCAGCATCTGTGATTCAGCATATGTGTTTCAGCATCTACGTTTCAGCATCTGTGATTCAACATTTGTGTTTCAGCATCTACGTTTCAGCTTCTGTTCTCCATAAACAATCGATTGCCATCAATGACAACCTTGATCATCTGCATCATCTCTGCTGTAGCCATATTTCCAACACTCCCTAAACCCTGCCATTTTATTTCTAAAATTCTAATTGGTAATCACTTGTGTGTTATGATTTTATCCTATCCAATCATATCCCCATATAATTCTATAAAATCATGTTCAATTCCACTTCGATTTTTATCCCACTCTTTATGAGCGATATTCTAAACTTGAAAATACATGGAAGTCAAATCCTTATCCATTGTTATGTCTTTAACCTCTACATTGAACCTCCATTCCTTAAAGTTACTTGTAAATTGAAAATGATAGTCCAACATAAATGGATTTTCATTTTGATAGAGGTATGATAATATTACGATTTCAATGAGCTCCAAGTACACACCAAGCATATTATCCATGGTTTCCTTACCATATTTCTTTGGGTTGGCCTTAAGTCTAACTTCCATTCTTAATGAAGCAGTTGATACTAACCAAGGAATGGTTAAAAGAGGGTGTTATTTTCTTGTTTTTCTTTGATCTTCCCTCCCCCAAATTAATCTTAAGTATTCCTTACCTCAAAATTGTGTGTTGGTAGGAGGTGCGGTGAAAATATACTTAGAGTTAAAATCAAACACGTAAAATTGGTGAGATCATTTTTCTTAGCTCGTGGACTTAGAAAGACTGGATTGGAAATCCTCAATATTGTAGTATCTTTGTGGCCCTCAACCTCAATCCAAGAAAAATGGTTTATCACAGGGTGATCCAAAACCCCCATCTCTTAATCCAAGACCAATGGTATCCACTCTCTCCTAGCTTCATCAAGCTCAATTTTGATGGTGCATTAAAAGGAAATCTCGGGCCCACAAATTTTGGGGGTGGTTTTTGCAATGACCAAGGAAAGATCCTTCGGACCTATGCTAGAGATATAGGCATTGAAAACGAAAATGATGTTGAGCTCTCATCCCTATCTTATGGTATCTTGATTGCTACTCACAAAGGATTCACCAAACTAGTAGTGGAAGGAGACTCCAAAATCATCGCCCAAATGATGCAAGGTCTCCAATAAGGACCACTTATCGATAAAATAACAAGAATTTGGAGTTTGAAGCAAGCCTTAAGCAAATTTAATACCTCTACCTGAAATTCCATCCCTCATTCCCTCCCATGTCTATAATACAACTAATAAATAAGTAGACCAAATGGAAAACAAATGAATCTCCGAAGCATAGGAAATTTTTGACCAAGTTTTGAATCTTTTATAGGAAAGCCTATTAATAGAACACTACTCCACACTCACAGTCGAGGACTTCAGACCTATGTATGGGGTGTCAGGGATGCGACTGTTATCCATTTCAAATCTGAGCCAACACGTGGCTAGATCTTGTGTGACCTAGCCAACAACATCCGATCATAATTAGGTGGCAACAATGGAGGAAAAAAGGTTCAATGTTGAGGGAATGGGTTTAAATGCATCGTTTATTACTAGGCATGGAAATTAATCTCCACCTCCTCGACTAGTACATTGAATCGACCATGAATTCATCTGATTATCCCGACCATCATTCGAAAAGGTTGCAAGGTCAAATTAAAAACGATTTGGCTCATCAATATGTCATTATTGTTTATAATGGAGATCATGGGGAACTAAGACTCCATATTACAATAAAAATGAATGTCGACTCTCTTGTATGTTCTTTTTTTGTTCTTGACTTCTACACGACCTCTCTTCTATAGGTAAAATTCATTGCTTCATCATTTCACTCAGCTCCCTTGTCTAAATCCATGTCTCTTAATTGGGATTATGGATGAGACTACCATCGTGGTTGTGGATCTCATCATGACCCCTCTAGCTCAATAAATTCAACCCCAAAACCTGTCAATAGCAGAATGCAGCAGGACACTTGGGCCTCCACCAACAAGCTTTTGGAATTGACCCCTCCCCATATCAGAGCAAAAATAGGGAATGTCGAGAATGTAATTCATTTGGAATGTGGAACTATCCATGACTAAGAAGTAGACACAAAGATGGGAAATTGGATTCCATACCCTGACAACTCCAAATCACAAGAAACCAAGTATTGGTGAACAATTGACCTCTATTGACATGTTAAGATGCTTTTGGGAAAGATTTTGTAGGACCTTGATGAGGCTCGTGAGGAAGTTCTTCTATAGTTGGATGAAGTCATGCTTAAAACTAGATACATTAGGGATATAATTCCTCATCTATCTCCTCAACACACATAACAACCTCCTAGTAGCCTCCATCCTTCTACTAGTGGGAAATCCCCGAGGCTAGGAAGCATCCCTCTAAATTAATTATCTATATGATGAACATTTTTATAATTCTACACTTGTTTCCTTATTAGTCCATATTATCACCATATAAGGAGTTACAACAATCTAGAAAGGCTCAATAGTATATCTAACATAGTCAAAATTCAAAATATTGAACTAAATTTATGGACCGATGACTATATTAGGGTAAAATCATGAAGATGGGTGTCCATTTTGCTTGTTTTATGAGAAAAAAAATTATATTTTCACATGGTCTTCAACTTCTAGTAAACAAAAGTATTTTTTTATTTAGAATTTCACTTTACAGTAAAAACAAAATTTGTGAAAAATTTTGTTAGATTTCTACCGACTATTTTTCAAACTTTTTTTTATTGAGATTTGATATGTCAATTTGACAATTGTTTGACAGTATGTTCCTTAAAAATGAAGGGAATGATAATGAGTTATGTTTTCCCCAACAATGTATCCATTATTAAACTTATGTTTTTCACAAACGAAATACACTGGAACAATCTACATAAACTCTATTTTTTTATGACTATAATTTTGAATCTAACAGATGCATATTATAATTTCTAGAATTTTTTAAGTTGACCAATATGAAAAAGTTGTTGATTTTAAACACATGCCCCCTTCCCCCCACCCCCATGTATCTATCTTAATTTTTACTCAAAAGTAAAAACTAAAAATACCCTTTTGAAGAGAACAATTTAAGGATTTTGAATATAAATTTTCCATAATTTTCCACTGTGTATTTTTAGAGATATGGATTTTTCATTTCACTGAGTCATAATGTCACCTGAAAATATTATGCAGTGTTTTTTTATAAAATTAAATAAAATTAGATAAAAACAATGAAAATGAAAAAAAATATATCCAATGAAAGTAGATTCAATTTTAAAAATGTTCATATCAATTCCGAAACTAAATTATGAGTATTTGCAGGAGTCCGCTACCTCCAAAGTTCAAGTAAAATTGAGAGAATTCATAGTTTCTTGCAAACATTCCCATTTGCAGGTTTTCGACCAGAATATGCTTTCGGATGAAAAGTATTTTGTTCGACCGAATCATATCTTTTTACTGAATCCGTTAAAAATAAACAGATTCCTAACCTTTCGGCCAAAAAGTAGTTTTTTCGGCTGAAAGGTGGGTGAGAGAATTTTGTCAACTAGAAAAAAAATGAAGGGATGCGTCGTTTAGTTTCGGTTGGCACAAAATCATATATATAAGCTTTTTGTCGAACCATTTTTACAGAATTCGCTCGCTCATTTCCTGTTTTCACATATGTGGAGCCCCTAAGAAAAAGTTTGGAGCATCCTTTTCACTATTTGGAGGATCGTTTTTGTTGTTTTGAACAAGGTACTTGCTATTTATTCAACTTTGTTAATGTTTTTGAATTTTTGTTGATGTTTTGAATGGAAAAAAAATTCTCTTCTTGATGTTCAAGTTTTTATTGGAGTAACAATTTATATATTGAAGGATTTCTTGAACATTTTTGAAGGTGAAGAATTACTTGAACATTATTTTCAAGGTGAAGGCTTTCATAAGAAACTCCTTATTATATCAAAGGGATTTTTTTTAGAGTAATATGACTATGGACACTGAAAAAATGAAGGCTATGATCATTAAATCCAATAATATCACCTATGATACTTTTGTATATGATAACAATATCTTGGAGGAAGTGCCTTCATACAAGTATCTTGGAGTTGATATTCATCACAAGCTCAATTTGAACTATAACATTGAGAAAAGGATAAATGGAGGGTGGAAGGCTTATTATGGGCTTGAAAATAATTGTAAATTAGTAGACCTTTTGCTATGGGATGAGAAAAATATCCTCTTTGAGACTCTTTTCACTCATATTATCTTATATGGATGTGAATATTGGGGGTGTAGAATCTCTCAAGAATCCTGGAGAAAGATAGACTAGATCCAAAATAATTTTACAACTTGTAATCTCAAAATTAAAGGAAATACACCCTATCCTATCCTCCTCATAGAAGTGAGCCTTTCCCCCATTGAGAGAAAAATTATGCTTAGGTACTTAATGTACGAGAACAAGATAAACAACAAGGATGACAAGAGGTTCCCCAAAATTGCTTCATATTCTAGCCAAAATCACCAACGACTCAAGCAGGGATGGCATAATGATGTCAAGTCTTGGCTAAATCATTAGGGAATAAAAGAAGAAGTTATTCTACAAAATACTGATGATATTAAAAATATTGTACAAGCTAAATTTAAGGAGAATATATGGTACGATAAAGAATTAGAGGATAAAAGAAAATTAATATACTATAAGGAGGTGGTTAATCCTAATCTTGAATATCAAAAGTATCTCTCTATTTTGACTAGCGTAAAGAAGTGAATGTTAGGGACCTAACCCCTCACGTAGGTAGAATAATATATTTCCATGTAATAAAGGTCAATATTAATAAGGCCTAGCAATAAGGAAGAATAAGTCCAATGTAAGAAGACCTAATTGAAACTTCCACTTCTAGAAGGATCTTCCTCTAGATTGTTCTTTTGATAGAAATATCTAGTATAAATAGGAGTCGAGGGTATGTTAATTTTTGTCTTGGATATTATTGTAATAGATATCTGCTCTGTTGGAGGTTTCCCCCTCGAAGAGGCAAGTGAACATTGCTCTTAGTAATCAAAGTGCTTTTTCTGGTGTTATTCTGGTATCATTTGGTATTATTGTGGTGTTTTTCTGGTTATATTGTTTCTTATCTGGCATTTCTAGCTAATCATTTTTGTTCTGCATACTATTTTATATTTGTAATATTGAAAGTGGTATCAAAGCACCTTCCTCGAAAGAAAATTGTGGGTTAATTTTTTTTTCAGGGTAGAGACATATTCCAGCATCTTTAAGCTACAGAGATCTGTAGTTACGTGCATAAACCCACAGTCGGGGATTCATACATGTAAGAAATATAGGTGGTACTTAAGTACACATCTGTTGGCCACCATTGTAACCCCTATTGGTACCCGTTCGAGTGGTAGCGCATCAGACAAAACCTGTATACAGATCAACCTAGATCTCCTGAAGCCCTCCATAGATAAACCGATTGGCCATTCGACTGCTATAGTGCCACCGAGAACAACACTCAGGAAGATACTCTCTAGTACCTGGGTAGTCAGGTTGTACGGCTAAGGGCACTGTCTAGCCTCCTTAGTTGGTGGCCTAAGATATTTGGACGAGTACTACTGTTGGACCCCACACGTATATCAAAGAGCTATAGCATAGGGAAAACCCTTGTCTATGGAACCCTTGAATACCCCAACCCTTGGGACGAAAAAAAAAATAGAACATACAAGATCTATTGCCGCACAACTGTGTCTCCTGCATTCGGGTTGCGAAATTACTACACATTTCTTTCTGTTAAGCGTTTGGGCATTTCATCACTGCAGTATTCTTCATAACGGAGTATAATTCCATAGGAGTAAGACCATTATTTGAGACCCATTCCGTTGGATTTCTCTCTTTTCCCTTATCGTAGTCATACCTATCATTTTTCAGCAATTTGTTTTTCTCGTGGACCCGACCCCCTTCCATCACCCTTATTTGGGATTTACCCCATTGGATTCAACTCGTCACCCTAATCGTTGTGATACACATCACCCATAACTCATTTTCTATGTGGTCCCACCCGCCCCTTTTCGTGTTTGCTCTTCATCATGGCCCACACCCGTAGCCAAGACTTGGAAGCTCGCTTCAATACCTTGAACTCTAATTTCACAGAAACCCAACAAGAAGTGAGACAGCTCAGTGCCAATATTGCCACCATCAATAAAGACATTCATTCCTCCATCACCTCCAAAATCAAGGACCTCAAACAAGAACTCAAACAAGATAATGCTACCCATATTTAATCCATCAATACAATGATTTGCACCAAGTTGCATATCCATGTAGATCTTCCCTCATCTGACCCACGCTTGCACATTGAAGGTGAAACTTCCTCTCATTCCCATAATTTTTAGTCCCATCACCTTTAGCGTGACCTACGCCTTCCGTGTGTGGATGTGACCAAATTTGATGGTTCAAATCCCACTGGTTGGGTAACTCAAATGGAACATTATTTCTCTTTGTATGGCATTATGGATGAGGTGGCCAAACTCTAGTATGGTGTTCTCCATATAGATCAAGAACGTTGGCAATGGTGGAAATGGAGAAAAAATTCCCACCAAGGGTATGTGGCTTGGACACACTTTGTGGCAGAGATTTATGAATGCTTTGACACTAACACCAACCATTTAGGCCATTTGACAATGTTGAAACAATCTGGCACAGTGGAAGACTTTATAGCCTCTTTTGAGAGATTGGCTTTTCATACAGAGGGCATGTTTGATGATTTTTTTCGAGAATGTTTTATCAATGTGCTCAAGGATGAGATTCATGCCCATGTCCTCATGGCTCGGCCTCAGATTTGGGTGGACGCTACTAAAAGAGCTAAGGAAGCACAATAGGTTGTCTCTTCTAAAAACTGAAAACCCTCTTATATTCCTCACACTAAACCAGTCACTCCCAATCCTCCTTCTACTCCACTAAAGATCCATAAATTGACCAAGTCCAAAATGGCTGAACGCCAACTCAAAGGCCTTTGTTATAAATGTGATGAAAAATATTTTCCTGGGCACAAGTGTAAGGAACAAAATCTTTTTATGGCCATCTCAGAGGATGTTTCGGAAGAGGATGTTGAGGCTCCCCTTGTGTCTGTGTCACCTGAACCCACTAACATGACCCCTCCCTNNNNTTGACTTCTCTGCTCCCCAAACCCTCAAGATAATTGGTTACATTATGCATAGGAAGGTCATCATTCTTGTTGATAGTGGAAGCACCCATAATTTTATTCATCGTTGCATTTCCCAAGAAGCTAATTGTTATATCCATGCCATCAATAATTTTCAAATCATGATTGCCAATGGCAAGTCCATGAAATGTGGAGGGCGTTGTGAAAATGTGTGTCTCCAAATTGGTGAGTACAACCTGAAATCCCATATGTTTTCTATCGACATGGGTGGCTATGACATTGTGTTGGGTGAAGAATGGCTAAAGAATTTGGGTCCCATTGTCATGGAGTTTAAGGAATTAAACATGCAATTCGAACAGGAGGGCCAACAACGTAAGTTCCAAGGCATCACCGCCAGTTCCCCAAATATCATCAGTTCCCATATCATGGAAAATATGCTAAAAAAAGTCATTCTTCCATTATTGCCCAACTCCATTTCATACAAGCCACTGAGACACCCTCTGTGTCACAGGACCTTCAATCCATCCTCTCTAAACATCAAGTGGTTGTTTCCACTCCCCAGGGACTCCCTCCTTCCTGTAGCGTTCATGATCATTCCATTCCCCTTGTCCCAGGAAGCCTTCCACCCAATATTTGTCCCTATCATCACCCCTTTTCCCAAAAAAATGAAATTGAGAAAATTGTTCAAGAACTGCTCAACTTAGGTGTTATCCGCCCTAGTACGAGCCCCTACTCTTCTCATGTGGTCATGGTCCTTAAGAAATAAGGTTCTTGGTGCATGTGCCCTCAACAAACTCACCATTAAAGACACATTTCCCATTCCTGTCATGGATGACCTCTGGGATGAAATGAGTGGTGCTCAGTTCTTTACTAAACTTGATCTTCGTTCTGGATACCATCAGATCCATATGAACAAGGAAGATATTCCTAATACTGCATTTACAACTCATGAGTGCCACTATGAGTTTTTGGTCATGCCCATTGACTTGTGTAATGCTCCCTCCACTTTCCAAAGCCTCATGAATCATGTCTTTCGTCCTTTTCTCTGTCATTTTGTCTTAGTTTTCTTTGATGATATCCTCATCTATAGTAAAACCCGGACAACCCATATTCCCCATGTAGATTGAATTCTCTATCTACTCTCTCAGCACCAACGTGAGATTGTGAGGGCCGGTATCTATTCTCTTGCTTCTACCTCAGGTGAGACTTTGACTACTTCGCAGGTGTTGCTGAAAGGGCCGGTAGTCGGGGTTTTTTTGGTGCGTTGTTAAGCATTGAACCCTAGGTCTACCCCTGTGCCAACAAATGGTTATGTTTCCGGGACGTGAAATTGTGATTGCTAGGAACTTAAGTAAAGAAAAGAGAAGCTCTATGCGTAAATCTGTTACTAAAGTGCGGAGTACTCTACATGACTTGTGAAGTTTTGTGCTAAGAAAGAGATCTGATCTGAAGTAAAGAGGTAAGATCCTAAAACAAGTGAATATTTGTGCTTTAACAAGAGTAAGATAGGTGAAAATCTTTGTTTCAAAAGAATGAATTTAAGTATGTTTAATAGATTATGTCCTAGTATGAGGGCTAGGGTGCAGTTGAAAAAAAGAGTTGATCTAAGTAAAATTAATAGAAATGAAGAAATATATGTTATCCCTATGCATAGAAAGAGTTTTTGGACTAATAAGTGGATGCATGAACCTAGAAAAAATTTGTGTAGATTACAGGACCAGCACTGTGATCTTAGTGCACAGTACATAAGAGGTTGGGGAACATTTAAAAGAAAAAGAGGATTGACATTGTGCTATAATTATAGAAGACTGGGATACCTTGCTAAGGAATGTCGTGGCACAAGTCCTATTTGTCTTTGTTGTAAGGTTGTTGGTCATGAGGTTGAGGATTGTCCAAGGATGATTGCTAAAATTGAAATGATGAACATGAGACAAGAAAACTATGAAGGAAGTCAAGAGACTAAGGGCATGTTAGAGAAAGAATCAAAGAAAGTTCAGACTACGTTATTACAGCTGAAAGAAATCATGGATGTTCACAAATATGTCAGTTTACCAGAGATCCTGAAAGTAAAACAACGCATAAGTACAAGAATAGAAGAGTTCGACATAGACTATGTCTTGGATGAAGAAACACAAGTAAATATTATGATAGAATCCACTTGGGAAATTTTGGGAAAGCCTACTGTGGTACCTTCGTTAGGAAGGATAGGCTTGTTTAATGGAAATATGATAACCTTATGTGGAAGAGTTACTAACGTACATATTATTGTTCATGGAACATCAGCTGAAGAGGAATTTGAAGTCATTAAGCTTGTTGGGGACAACGCCCCCTTCCCACTTTTGTTAGGTAAGACTTGGATTGAGAGGGATCAGAGTAGAAGGAAAGAAGAGGAAGAATTTATAGAAAAGAAAAAGAAAGAACTAAGGGATTTCATAGCTAAAACAATAGATCGGTTAATATAAGAATGAGAGGATAAGTCGAAGCAACAAAACAAAGTAACAACGCAGGAGGAACAGGAAGTAATAAAATTAGCTTTCAAGGTTGAAAGAATGCAAGAAGGTTTGAAGGACCTATCTACTCAAGAAAGAAGTATATCAACCCAGGAAGTGTTAATAAAAGGGATATTAACTTCATACCCTTTGAGGGAACATCATCAGTACGAAGTCACCATGCTAGGGGACGATAAGAATAAAAATGGAAAGAGGATTCTAGAAACAATTAGAGAAACTCTGATCACAGGAAAGAAGGCAAGGAAGCTCGATAAAAAGAAAGCTAAGTTGGAAAGGCTACAAGAAGCTACAGAAACCAGATGGAAGGTTTCGTAGACTGGAACCTTGCAGGAGACAAGTTTGTAGGAATTGAACCTCGACAGAACAACATGACTGCACAGAATGGGACTTCTCCCTGGCAAAGTTATATGACCGTTGGAGGCGCCCCTATCGTTAGAATGATGCTATGGAATGGGTTAGAAAACGCATTTATGGGTGGACGGACTGCTTTTGGACATTGAGACCGTGCCATAATAGATAGATTCACATTGATGGAAGCAGTCCCGCTTGTTGGAAGAATCCATTACAATGCCCCTCTTATTTAACTTGTCGGTCGCTGCACCAGGACCACTTTTTTCTACCCGTGATTGAATAAGATAAACATATAATTTTCCCAGTGTCAAGCCGTGTTATCTAAAACTAGACCTCGCTGTCTATTTTTCTACCCCTCCTGTTTGTTTGTCTACCCCGACCTATCAGTTTAAAAGTTAGAATGTCAGGCGGAGCTAGTGAATTGGAGAAGTCCGTCGATGAATTCCTCAAGAATCTAATGGCCGACAGACCGATATCCAAAGGTGTCCAGGCATCATCGACTAGGGAACTGCAGGATTCCCCTTCGACTGGACATCATTCTGGCCATGTCAACCCCTTGACTGAGCAGTGAAGTAAGCACCAGGCTGATCTAGCTAATGCAAAGAAGATCCCATTGATCCTACCCAAGCATATCCCACCTTTGGTTGGCGTTGTTAACCATGAAAAAATCCCATGCGATTTTGAGTACATCGTGTTCACTACATACATTCTAAAAGGAATACACGTAGTCGGGAGTCGGTTAGGAAAGATCTCGTTGCTGAAGAAAAATGACTTCAACCTAGGAGAAAGGAAGAACTACATTATGATAGCACCCCACTGCTACTTGATGAAGTCAACTAGGAAGAATCCTCACCTCATCTCCCATCCATGGATTAAGGGACTGGCGTAGTCCACCATGCTAAATGTGATAAATATCCCTCATTTTAGCCGCCACCGGGAGGTTAACACTTGCGTTCAACTCCTCCTGTCGAGCTATCATGGCGGATACATGTGTCTTGGCTGAAGGATTGTTGTGGATTCGACACTAATCCACCATATTACAAGCTTAAGTGTGAAGGTACTTGACCCTTAGGAGTTTTATCCAAGGAAGGCTTCAGACCATTCCTTGGCACAGTGCATCAAGGAATCTTACTAAGAAGTAGAGAAAGGAAATCAAGGTTACAAGGTAGCCTCCATACAGAATGGTGCGGTGCACCTCGCTTACCAACTCCTCACTGGAAAGCTTGTAAGGAAGAATCATCCCACACAGGTCACCGGGTTTGTGGTGGACCTCACGGAAAAATGTGTGGAGGGCATGCAGATGACCTAGGTGAATTACCTCGTCAATGAGATGGAGAAATATTGTTGTGAATCCCGAGACCTGGGATATGATTTCCACTACAAGTGGTTGATCATTTTGATCACATTTGTCACTTGGAAAATGCCTGAAGGAGCCACCTTCCCAGAGATTGAAATATTGCAGCTGTTGGCTACTAGGTTTTCCACCTTGTGGTACACCAACAACATGACGAAGGAGTGGTAGTCCAATGTTGTGTTTCATGCATACTATCAACAATTGAAGGTTTCTATCGAATCATTTACGTGCATGAGACCACACACCCTGTGCTAGTACTGACCAATAAAAAAGTTCTACGTAGATCTGCATTTCATCTACATCACTACGCACCGAGATGAGAACCATGAAGAGCTATAGGCATACTACAAGCCAACAGATGAAGACATGGATCAGATTATAAAGGAGTGGCTGGAGGAATTTCTGGTACCTGTCGCTAAGAACTATCTGAAAATGACACCATAGGAAGCCCCATAGTCACCTGAGTTGAACATGTCGGAGAGTCTAGTGGGACGACGAAGAAGAAAAAGTAGTAGGAATTCCAGGATATAGAAAGCGATGAGGAGGACAACGCTTCTTAAGACAATGGGTCTGGCTTGCTCGGAGGAGGAGGAGAAGATGAAGCAGAAGAACAGGGAGGAGTAGATGAAAGAGAAGAAGTACAAGGAGGAGGAAAAGCTACACCACCTGCAGATATCTCTACTGGAACAATAACACCGCATAAGAGGAAGGTTTCTCCAAAGAAACCCTCAGCAAGGAAGAAAACACGTGCTAATAAGCCCCAGTTAGAGGCCATACTCACGGAGGATGATATTAGTCTAGTCCGTGGAGCTATGGAGGACACTTCCAAGGATATCTTGTAGAGATATGAGAGAAGCAGGAAGAGATATATGGAAGGATCGAAAAGGAATTGAAGGAAGTACAAAAAGTTGTTCGTTTGGTCCGCGCAGTACCTACCGCGCCTTCCCCGTCACAAACTGCAGATTGGGGGATGAACCAACCCAATTGAGAAGGCTTGCAGATGCAATAGAAGCTCAACTTTAGATAGTCCAAGAAGAGAAGGAGAGGGCTACAGAATCCTTGAAACGGGATAAATATGGAGTCCTAGCACAATTAAGAGCAGGGCAGGAAAATGTAGCAACCCAGGAAAGTGAGAAAGCAAATCTCCAGGTGAAGCTCTAGGAGGAAAAATCCCAACTACAGACAGAAAAGGCACAGTTTCTTGAAGAATGGGCCATGGTCAAAGAAGTAGTGAGTAAAGCATGTTACTCTGAGCCAGGCCTGGCACAGGAGGAGCAAGAGGCGGTCGAGGCTCAAGTAGTGAAGCTCGCTGAGATCATCCAATAGCTTCAATCCAAGATAGTAGAATTGAAGGCCCAAGCAGTGCCGAGCATGCCACAAGAGGTACATGATCAGAGGGAGGAAATTGATAAGAATACAATAGTAAGGATAAGATCCCTTGCCTTAGAGTGAAAACAGTTCAGGGATAGAAGTGCACAGACATATGAATGCCTCACCGAGGATCCATAGCTAAGAAAGCTGGAAGCACATCTACAGGAGGCACAACAACAAGCATTTTCCATGGAGGCACATATGAAGCTACTCACCCTAGTTGAAAGAATGAAAAGATCCCAGGAGAAGTGCACAGTACAACAACATATCACTACCCTACAGGGAAAGGTAATGGAAGTCACGCAAAAGATGCAACCTGTGCAGGATGAAGCTTGCAAGGTGTTCGAAGAGATTGATGGATAGGGCTCATAATTGGGCCAAGTGGTTGCAAAAGTAGAACAATGCATGGAAGGGCTTGTTACAGACAAGATGATCCAAAAGCTCGCTAAGAAGGAGTCTCAGGCAAAGAAGCAAGTCGAGGCATCTCAACTGAAGCTTGAGGCCTTCGAAGTAGTACTACCCAAACCTGAGTGACTCAGGACAAGTCACAAGTGAGTGTTGGGGGCCTGCTGGCCCTCGACCAAGTTTTGAGGAAACCTTGGTCAATTTTGGACCACCTTTGGACTTCAACACATTGTTCGAAGAAGGAGCACCTAGGCTTAGCTGAGATTGTAGATCTCACCGATTTTTGCGGGCTATGTGGATCCAGTAAGGGGTTTTCTAGGGTTTTTGTAATGGGTTATGGGATATCGGTCCATGGGGTTTTCCCATGTTTGGCCCTATTGTAAGGGTTTGTAAAACTATAAATAAAGAAGAATGTATGGTAGAAGGGAATGTATGTGTGTTAAGGCTCTGTGCTTGATAGAGAATTGGTTCTGTGCCTTTACCTAGTTTTGGAAGGAGGATCTGGTGCTCAGTGCTTAGATATGGAGAGAAGAAGTAAGAGATATATGGAAGGATCGAAAAGGAATTGAAGGAAGTACAACAAGTTGTTCGTTTGGTCCGCGCAGTACCTACCGCGCCTTCCCCGTCACAAACTGTAGAATTGGGGGATGAACCAACTCAATTGAGAAGGCTTGTAGATGTGACAAAAGCTCGACTTCAGATAGTCCAAAAAGAGAAGGAGAAGGCTATAGAAGCCTTGAAACAAGAGAAATATGGAGTCCTAGCACAATTAACAGCAGCGCAGGAAAATGTAGAAACCCAAGAAAGTGAGAAAGCAGATATTCAGGGGAGGCTCTAGGAGGAAAAATCCCAGCTACAGATAGAAAAGGCGCAGTTTATTGAAGAACGGGCCATGGTCAAAGAAGTAGTGACTAAAGCATGTCACTTTGTGCCAGGCCTGGCACAGGAGGATCAAGAGTCGGTCAAGGCTCAAGTAGTGAAGCTTGCTGAGATCATCCAACAGCTTTAAGCCATGATAGCAGAATTGGAGGCCCAAGCAGTGTCGAGCATGCCACAAGAAGTACATGAATAGAGGGAGGAAACAACTAATAATACAGTAGTAAGGATAATATCCCTCGCCTTGGAGTGCAAACAACTGAGTGATAGAAGTGCATAGACATATGAATGCCTCTGTCAGGCTGCTATATTAAGGATTTTAATTACCTGAAAACACTGAATTGTCAAACAAGGGTAAGTGAACTTAGAGCTTCTACACTGTATGTGCTGGTAAGATTCTAATTCCTATATAAAGGTTATTCTTAGAAGAAAACACAAACTCACTCTTAGAAACTGAACCCTAATGATTATCTTGAAACTTATCATCTCTGGTTTAATTCATCAAAGAAAAATAGTTCTATGCTTAAGTACAGGTACTTCTATTCCTGATCCAATGTGATCTCCCAAGACTATCTACCACTATCTTTAAACATCTAATCATCGTTATTTCTATCTAAGCCATAAAAGAAAGATTATTTTCTAAAATCTTCTTAATCTAAATATAAAAAATAAGTCTGAATCTATCCACAGGTAAAATAAAGAAATATCCTATTTACCCTACTGGTACTGGAAGCTTCCTTTATTCTAATTGTAACCTCACTACACTAACAGAACAGAGCAAGCTATCTATTCCAATCAAGATAGAGTAAAAACTCGCATTCCCTTTAAATCATGTTAAAATTGAAAGCTGGAAACAGAGCAAATCTATCCATTCTTTAAGTTCTACAGGGATCAATGACACACTCAACATTCATGAATATACGAGATGTTTATCACACTGGAAATAATTCAATCTAAAGAATGGTTTAAACAAGAATCTTAACAGAGTAATTCCCAAACTCAAACAAACTAACATGCATGCAAATTCTACGATACTGAAATAAACTAACTCTAATATAGAAAGAGGCAGTGACTTGAACCTATTGGCGGGCCCAACCAAGAGGTGCAATCATCGAAAAGGAAAACCAGAGCTACTCGAATCATTCTATGCAAACACTGTTCATACTTCACGCTCCATTTACTCAGAAAAATAACTCAAATCATATCACAGTAAATAACATAATGCATAGGCAAATTATATTATCAGAAATGTGTATCACAGAGCATAACGTAAACAACGTTTCTTGAGAGTGATCTTCTGTTTATATAGATCCTCCCCAAAGTAGTTTTAAACAAAGATACATTAATCTACATGGATCTCAGATCTGAAAATAACTCATAATCAGTTAAAATGGTCTTCACAACTTCATGACACGCATTGTCAAGAAGTGTGGATCATAAAGCATTCTAATAAATTAGTTCTATAATCTCGCCCTGAGTCAGCATATTGAGTTATGACTCAATCTATCATATGGATCGAACTGTCAATCCACTCTGACCATGTCGTGTGATTCTTCGTCAGCTTCTTTGATATCTCCACTAAGTGTGAGCTGGTACCTGGTACTGGTAAGTTCTGTTTCAAAGGAATAGTACCTCACTCATGCCACATTAGTATCAACATTAGTTTAAAATATCAAAATACATTAGAAATAACTTGAATCAAAAGAATACCTTGAATAGCCCCATTTGGTTGTAAAAGGATGTCAAATGTGTCATAGTAAGGCCAGAAGGGGATGATACTAGATATGAAAATGGAGGTCTTTTTGATATGATATAGGAAAAAATATAGTCAAAAATGGAGACTGACATTTTCCCCCAAACTGAAGTCTTTGCCAGTCCTTAGACAACAAAAAGTCAAAAACTAAGATTCATCAGAGTGTTGCAGCAGCTGCAACCAACATTTGCAATTTCTCATGTTTCTTCAGGCTTCTGATTTCCTTCTTAAGGACTCGATTAATGATGATGTGCTTCCTGGCAATCTTCCGCAGTCTCCTGTTCTTCTGGAAAAGACCTTTATTCTTTCGTTTCAATCATTCAATCTTGGACAGAAAATAAGTTTGCCTGAGTTTCATAAGTTCATTTTCTATTTTGATGTGTCGATCCATTATGGTTTATTCATGTAATTTCTCTTTCAACCTGTGATTCCTGCTTTCTAATCTGGCCACCATTGGTCTCAAGGATTTACTGGAGGAAATTTCTCATTAAGATTCAAATGTTTTACCATGTCCCTGTTGTGTTTGAGGACTGGATGCGTGAGTGAACTCATCTGGACTTTGATCACGGGTGTCAAATGGACTAGGTTCAATAGTAAACTCATCATATACTTTAACAGGATGGTCGACTGGACTAATTTCGGGAGTAGGCTCGTCATACAATTGATCAGGGTCGTCAACTGGGTTGAGTTCAGGAGTGAGCTCTTTATATATCCGAGCAGGGGTATCTGTTGGCATTCGAATTGGCTTGTCCTGCTCAATTTCCTTAGGTGCATTAGCTTTCCTATTGACTTGACGGGCTTTTCCAATTAGTTGGGAAAGATTCCAAGTCATTTCAGAGGACTCTGGAGCCTCCTCATGACCATCCACACTTTTTAATCTTTCCTGTGGTGGGTAACTAGGCACAGAGTTGTCCATACCTGGGAGTGTGCGTGTGCATTTTCATTTGGGATTTCTCCTAGTTTTATCAGTCAACTCTTCCAGTTCTTCCACATCAATAATATTCACAGCAGTTGGAGGAGAAATCGGAACTGTAACATTCACCTCTGTAGGAGTAGTGTTCTCCACTCCTTCATGGTTAGTTTCCACTCCATCAGAATCATGAGCATCAAATGAATGTTCTGTACCAGGGTTTCCAACACTGGCTTCAATCGTGCTGTCTGGTATATCCTTAGGGTCATCGTAGATTTCGGTCAGGGTTTTAACACCCTTTTTTCTAGTGTTCGGCTTCTTCTGTGGAGGAGCAGGCTTAACATTCTTATCTCTAGATTTGTCAGCGGCTAGGGTTCTTACAGCGAACATATCCCAAGTTTCTTGTTTATGGGACAACGCAGACTTAATCAATATCTTGACAAGACCAAAATGAAATAAACTTCCTCTAAAAGTATTGGCCTTGCGGACCTGTTCTTCCATTTTCTTTAAACTTTTCAACAGAAAGTAGGGTATATTCATCAAATGGTTACCTTTGAAATGTAGCAGGAGTCGGGCATGGCATGGAAACATGATCGTATACCGTCCTTCACAAGTGAGGTAGCGTTGGAGGATAGCTCACAGCTGAGCCCATTTTGGTTCTAATCATGACCTTTATGTGCCCTCTGACCATTGTAACTTCCAGTACTATGGTTGCAGAAGCTGCGTGCAGAGCTTCTTGTCGATAGGCTGGCCCTTCGTCCATCTTTGACCAGTGTTGGGTAGTTGAATTGCTTCTGAAATGAATTTTTCTGTGACTTCAAACTCTAGCTCACCCACTTTAAATAGCCCACCCTGAAAATGCAGAGTGAACTGAAGCGTAATTGACTCATCATACCCATCGAATTTCTTGAAAAATGGTTCCCATCCTGCTTTCTGAAAAATGTATCTGGTGGCTTCATACTCAGGCAGGGCCTCCAAGTCTGCATATGTCTCTGGTTCATGACGATTTTCCACCATAATTTCACTCGGTATCACAGGAAAGGTTCACAGGTGAGCGGTGGAATTGGATGAGGGAAACAGAGGAATAGAGTATGATGTGTGAAGTAATCGGGAGAGGAATCATAGGAGAACATTTGTATTGTCATGATGATCGATAGCATGTAGGGAAATGATGATAGTCATACACGTTTGCAGGATATTATCATATATGAATTGTGTCAAAATCAGCCACGATAATGTAATGCATTTCCGTGATATGAAATGTCGAGGTGGATTGGTTTATCAGGTACAATGTATGGATATGATGAAACATTATGGAGTAACAAGGCATTCCCAGTTCAAATTATTAATATGTAATTTAATACATTAAACCAACATGAAACTATGCGTACCTGAGTTGGATTACCTATCCCCTTGTTATGCATTTCTTGCTGTAGAGATCTTTTGAAGTCAAGTCTGTATCTGGAGGGCGAAAAATAATTGTGATTTGCATTTGTATTTATGATGACCACTGTAGCTGATGGATTCTGTGCTGGTACTGACTGGTACTGATGAAATAACCTGAAATCTGCAGAGAAAGTTTGAACCAAAAATATCTTGCTGAGAAAAAGATTTTCTGTTTATGAAAGAAAATTATCTGATGATTATCCCTGAACCTAGATTTTGTTCTTTCATGAAAGAGATCAATTAAAATCATGTCTTCAACAGCTTCAAAGTTTTAATCCATGGTACAATTCTTATTTGTTTGAGTAAATGTTCTGGAGTCAAACACAAAAAGAAATCATTGGATTACCGGCCATTAATGAATGTTGTTAACCAATGCGAGATGACCCGCCAGTGATGTCAATGGGCCTCAAGGTACCTATAGTACATCCTAACAGGTACAAATAAAGGTCTTGGTGTCGAGTCACCTATAGGATCTATCAACCAAGAGAAATTGATGTATTCCCATGGTTGTTAGCAAGGAGTTCTTCCATTGAGTCATGCAGAGTCCAGGGTACTAAATAGTCTCTAATCTCTACTCTAGATAAGGTGTCGGTGTCGATGGAGTGAAATTTGTTGGAAGGTGGACCTTAATGTATTCCACATCATCCAATGCGAGTGCAGATATAAATCTTGCAGACACAATTTTTTGGAACAGTAATCACTTACTTGTGGATTTTATGAGCCCAAGTCAGTATATGCTCATTGCTTCCTCATATTTTGAGAGTCTGAGAAAATGCTAAAAGAAAACTCTAGGGGGGTTTCTTTCCCATCATAATTCATCAGGTCTGGTAAAGAATAATCCTTTCCTGATAAATGCCCCTTTCATACTTTAATGAGCAGTCAAAGGGAGCAAACAAGCTCAAATTTATTCATTTCAACAAGTCAGTTATATTGATAAGAAAATTTCATGAAATAAAATAGTCTTACCTTCTTACCTATTGCGGGAGAGTAATGAAGTTCAGTTCTGTACTTTCTCTGAAAAACATGTAAAACTGAAAACAATATATCAACATATCCACAAAAAAAGAAATGTTTTTTTATATTTTATTATTTGATTTTTTTTATTTTCTGGTAAAAGTTTATTATTTACAGAATCTTAAAATAGCATGAATGATCAAAGATTAGGAGGAGGAGAAGACTCTTCTCCCACTATCTTTATTTCTATTTGTTTGGCAATTTCCTATAGAAAATCATCTTTTGAAAAGGGTTTGTTATACACTTTTAATCGATGTCCATTTACTACAAAGGAATTATGAGAGTCATCTATGGTCTTAATCCTGACAGAACCATTATCAAAAACAGTTTCTACTTCATAAGGTCCCAACCACCTTGTTGTAAGTTTCCCTTTGAAAGTTTTTTATTTGGAATCGAAAATCAGTGCCCAATCCCCTGGTTGAAAATGCTTTTTCTTAATGTATTTATCATGCCATTTGCTTCGTTGATTTTGTACAAGAATAGTTCTTTGAAGAGCATCTTGCCTAATTTCTCCCAATTCGTTTAGTTGCATGACTCTCTGTTTTTGTGCCTCATTCAAATGCAACCCCAATTCTGCTGCTAGGCGGAAGGTATGAATCTGAAATTCTATGGGAAGGAGAATTTGCTTGCCAAATACCAATTCATAAGGGGTATGACCAGTGGTATTTATCCATGTAGTCTGGTATGCCCATAAATCCTCTAGAAGTCTATCCGCCCAATCTCTGTGATGTAAATGTATTGTCTTGGTCAGAATAGCTTCTAGAACTTTATTTGTAGATTCCACTTGCCCATTGGCTTGTGGATGGTATGGGGAAGACTTACAGTGTTTTATCCCATATTTATCTGTGAGTTCTTTCATCAATTTGGAAGTAAATTGGGCACCCTGGTCAGTAACAATCTCGCGTGGAACACTGAAGTGGGTAAAGATATCTTCATAAATAAATTCAACCACCGATTTCTCAATTGCTTGATATAAGGATTTTGCCTCTACCCACTTGGTCACAAAATCTGTGCACACCAAGATGTACTTCTTCTTCCTCGACATTGGGGAAATCGGTCTTACAAAATCAAGTGCCCATTTATCAAATGGTTCAATCACAACCTATGGTCGTAAGGGCATCTCGTCTGCTGCAGTGGGTCTTCCCATTTTTTGACAACTATCACAGCTTCTCACATATTTTGTTGCATCCTTAAACAGTGTCAGCCAATAGTATCCTCATTGTAAGACTTTATATGTCGTTCTCTTATCAGAGAAATGTCCTCCACATGGCCCGTCATGACAGGCCTGAAGGATATCAAGAATCTCATCTTCTTGGACACATCTCCCAATGATCATATCAAGACTTGTATAGAAAAGATCACTTCCCACCCAAGAGTAACAAGCACTTTGTTGAATAATTCTTTTCTTTTGTGGTGGTGATAAATGAGCTGGTAATCTTCCTGTAGCTAAGTAATTTGTTGTATCTGCAAACCAAGGGGTCTTAACAGCTACTGCAAACAAATGTTCATCAGGGAAATTATCATTCACTGGGATGTTAGTACTATCTTGAGGGATACAAGAAAGAAAATCTGCAACTACATTCTCTTTCCCTGGCCGATCAACTATAGTGATGTTAAATTCTTGAAGCAGCAAAATCCATCGTGTGATTCTTCTAGTAGTAACTGGTTTGTTCATCAAAAATCTTATAGCAGAATGGTTCGTATGCACAAAAACCTCATATCCTGTGATGTAGTGACGAAATTTGTTAATGGCATGAACTACTACTAAAAAATCCTTCCTTGTTACAGTGTAGTTCAATTCAGGAGGAGTAAGGTTTTTTCTAGTGAAGTAAATTGCATAATTTTGTTGGTTTTCTTTTTTTCCAAGCACTCCTCCTAAAGCAGTGTCTAAGGCATCAGTTGAAATATGGAAAGGAAGAGACCAGTTTGGTCCTCTGAGAATAGGCACCATGGACAATTTTTCTTTTAAACACTGAAAAGCATTCTGACAATTATGATCCCAAAAAAATTCTGCATCTTTTGCTAACAGTTTAAACATGGGGCTGGCTATCTTTGTAAAGTTTTCAATAAATCGACGATAATATCCAGCATGTCCCCAAAAAATTCTCACATCTTTTTGGGTTTTTGGAGAGGAAAGATTAACTATCACCTCAATTTTGGCTGGATCAACTTTAATTCCATCTGCAGACAAATGATGACCCAACACTATTCCCTTAGTTAATAGCATTTTACATTTTTCGTGACTAAGGGATAAATTTGATTCCTGACAACGGATCAATACTTTCTCCAGATTACTTAAGGCTTCTTCGAAAGTGTTACCATAAACAGTAAAATCATCCATGTATACCTCCACACAATCATAAATTAAGTCAACAAAGATCCCAAGGACTGCTCTCTGAAATGTAGCAGGAGCATTGCACAATCCAAAAGGTATCACTTTATAAGCGTAAGTTCCCCAAGGACATGTAAATGTTGTTTTGTCCTGGTCTTCAGGAGCAATCTGAATCTGATTGTATCCACTATATCCATCGAGAAAGGAAAAGTATCTTTTTCCAGCCAAGGTGTCTAAAACCTGATCTATAAAGGGTAAGGGAAAGTAGTCGTTCAGGGTTGCCTTGTTCAACTCCCTAAAATCTACACACATTCTCCATTTCCCTGTCATTTTCTTAGGTACCACAACAAGAGGTGAAACTCAATTGCTGTCAGAAATTGGATAAATGAACCCAACATTTAATAATTTCTGTAATTCTTCTTTCACAAAGTCTTTTAGAATTGGATTCATACGCCTTTGTGGTTGTCTTACTGGGGTTATTCCTGGTTGGATATAGATGTGGTGAATACAGGTGTCAGGATGCACTCCTCTCATATCAGTGTATTCCCATGCAAAAGCCCCTGACTGTTCTTTCAAAAGATTTGTTAACTGTTCCTGTTAGCTGAGACTTAATTCAAAGTTGATGTATAGACATCTACCTAGGCTAAGTTCTACTGGGACGTTATATGGCCGTGGATGCTCAGAAATGGTAAAAATCATGGATGGTGAAAATGAATAAAATAACTCACTTCGTTCTTGAAATTCCTCTCTGAAAATTTGATCATATTGAAGATATGTTTGTGGGAACTCAACATTTTCTGTCACAGAAAGAAATTGATTTAAAATGTCATCCTCTGTAGGTTCTTGTAGTGCATGGAACTCATCAATAGAGAATAAAGATTCTTCATTATCATTCTCATAATAGGGACATTTCAACCACCATAATTCTTCTATAACTGGCTGAGCAGGTGGGAAAAGAGTAAGTTTCTGTGAAGAAATACCATTTGAGATAAACATATCCCCACCACGACATCCTATGAAAGCATTGGTCGTGGCCAACCAAGGTCTCCCTAGAATGATTAGATGGCCCTTTGTGGGGTCCTTTGAATGAATAATCATGAAGTCCACATGATATTCCCACGAAGCTAGTGTAACAAGAATGTCATCAAGGACTCCAGCAGGTTTTATGGTGGTTCTGTCAGCAAGTTCCAGAACTGTAGGAGTAGGGCGAAGGGATTGACTTAGTTGTAATAGTTCCATTGTGTTTATAGTCATTATATTAATGGCTGCACCTATATCAACTAAATTTTTACCAATAGAAACGTTGTTGATAGTTACTGAAACTATTGGGTTCCCTGGGTTGGCATACTTCACAATTTTAGGTGTTTCAGAAATACAATTTGATGACTGGCCTACTAGGTGTATTGTGGGTGGATCTTTCTGTTTCCGACCTGGTTTCTTAATGTAGAGTTCTTTGATGGTTTTGGCATAGATGGGAACATCTCGAATTGCTTGTAACAATGGAATCTTAACACACACATTTCTTAGTTCATTCATGATTGGACAATCAATTTTTCAATGAGCAATCTTTCAGGAAAAGGAGGCGTTTGGGGAACCTGAGCTTGTATGGTACATTGTGATTCAGATACTTTATGTTTTGGAATGATAACATCTTTCAAGGATGCCTCATTTGATAAATTATCTATAGATTCTTCTTCATGTTCTTGGATAATTACCTTTGGTGTTGTTTTTGTTATGCGCTGAATTTTGTTTAAAATTTTTCCAGATCTCAGCTGTATTTCTTGTATAGAAATAGGGTTTATGTTGTAAGATGGGTAATTTTGAAAATCAGCATTATGGAGTGGTATAGGTGGTCTGTGGTTAGGATTTGGAATGGTTTGAGCGGGAAAAATGGTAGGGCGAGGTGAATTCTGAGGCTGCTGAGGGGTTTGTTGAATGGGTGGTAAAGGAGGTGGAATAAAACCAGGCAATAACTGGTGCATATTTGGAGGATATTCTGGGGAATTGGTACTCCATGCTATTGTTGGTTATTTCCAAAATTCGTATCTCTCCATCCTTGGTACCAAGGTTGAGCAGGGACATTTTGTGGAGGCCAATTTGGCCAGTTCCATGGATGTTGTTGTTGTTGAGAGAAGGGTGGATAGTAGCTGGAAGATTGTGGGGATGGTTCTTGATATGTATTTGAGTTCCTAGGTTGCGAAGGCCTCTTAGGTGCAGATGGAGTCCTTGGAGCTTCCCCTCCCTTGAATATTGCTTGCAATCCTAGTAAGGATGGGACATCTTCTGTTTTATGATTTTCAGTACATATTGCACATACAGTAACATTGTCCAAAGGACATTCTCGTAAAGGATGCCTTTTTTTGCATTTTGGGAAAAATATGCTTAAGATAGGGTTTTCCTCTTCCTACTTTCTCTTAATCTTTAGAGTGTCTAATTGAGAGCCAATTGTTCCTAAAATGTCTGTTTTAAAATTTTCCAAAAGGTTTCCCAATTCGATTCTAGTAACTCCACCAGATGTGGGTACTTTGGTGTTTTTGTTGACAGGTTCTCTCACACTTTTTGCAGTTTCCCCCCTACTTCTTGAGTAAGTTCTACATAGTTCACTGATTGCTTCAAAGTCTTTTTGATAAATGTCTCCTGAATCGATTAAATTGAGAGTGTCAATATATTCATCTGAAACCCGTTTTAAGAAAAGAGTTTGATTGCTTCATCTTGGAGATCATTATATTTAGATTTTTGAAGGTTATAGGTAAATCTCTCTAAGAAATCCTCAAGGCTTTCTTCATCTTGTTGTTGCATTTTAAAAATATCATTTCGAGAATCCTTGGGTCTACAATAGTCCTGGTACTTCTTTAAAAAAAATTCCTTCATATCTTCCCAAGATCTAATGCTGTACTCTCCTAAACTCATGAACCAATGTAATGCAGAATCTTTTAGGGTAGCATGAAACAAATTCAGTTTATGTGCATCCTGGAGATAGTTATAACTCCTACACAGGATGTCAAAC
>JASDQU010371430.1:131673-148889 GCA_032191745.1 Picea mariana | reverse complement strand
ACATGGATCTCAGATCTGAAAATAACTCATAATCAGTTAAAACAGTCTTCACAACTTCATGACACGCAGTGTCAAGAAGTGTGGATCATAAAGCATTCTAATAAATCAGTTCTATAATCTCGCCCTGAGTCAGCATATTGAGTTATGACTCAATCTATCATATGGATCGAACTGTAAATCCACTCTGGCCATGTCATGTGATTCATCGGCAACTTCTTTGATATCTCCACTAAGTGCGAGCTGGTACCTGGTACTGGTAAGTTCTGTTTCAAAGGAATAGTACCTCACTCATGCCACATTAGTATCAACATTAGTTTAAAATATCAAAATACATTAGAAATAACTTGAATCAAAAGAATACCTTGAATAGCCCCATTTGGTTGTAAAAGGATGTCAAATGTGTCATAGTAAGGCCAGAAGGGGATGATACTAGATATGAAAATGGAGGTCTTTTTGATATGATATAGGTAAAAATATAGTCAAAACTGGAGATCGACATCCTCGTCGAGGATCTAGAGCTAAGAAAGATGGAAGAACATCTACAGGAGGCACAACAACAGACATTTTTCGTGCAGGCACAGATGAATCTACTCACTGTAGTTGAAAGAATGAATAGATCCTAGGAGAAGCACCTAGTACAACAATAGATCATTGCCCTACAGGGAAAGGTAATGGAAGTCACACAGAAGTTGCAACCTGTGCAGGATGAAGCTTGCAAGGTGTTCGAAGAGATTGATGGAAAGGGATCGTAATTGGGCCAAGTGGTTGCAACAATAGAACAACGAATGGAAGGGCCTGTTACAGAGCAGGTGATTCAGGAGATCGCCAAGCAAGAGGCTCAAGTGAAGTAGCAAGTTGAGGCAGCTTGATTGAAGATCGAGACCTTCGAAGTAGTACTATCTAGACCTGAGTGACTCGGGACGAGTCACAAGTGAGTGTTGGGGGAATTTTGGCCCTCAACCAAGTTTTGAGGAAACCTTGGTCAGGTTTGGACCACCTTTGGACTTTGACACATTGTTCGAAGAAGAAGCACCTACGTGGAGCTGAGATCGCAGATCTCATCGATTTCTGCAGGCTATGTGGACCCAGTAAGGGGTTTTCTAGGGTTTCTGTAATGGGTTATGGGATGTTGGCCCATGGGGTTTTCCCATGTTTGGCCCTATTGTAAGGGTTTGTAAAAGTATAAATAAAGAAGAATGTATGGTAGAAGTAGAATCTTTTTAGAGAAGTGGTTAGAGATCTAAGTGTAAGTAGTTTGATTAGCTTTGTGCAAGGGAATGTATGTGTGTTAAGACTCTGTGTTTGATAGAGAATTGGCTCTGTGCCTTGACCTAGTTTTGGAAGGGGGATCTGGTGCTTAGTGCGTAGATATTCGAGCACATAATAAAGAAGGCGAAGCTATTGGTGGACGTATCCCCACACTGGGGTGAACCACATATATCTGGTGTCTTATGGTTTTCTTTGTGAAATGTTATATCTGTTATTTTTTGCTTAGTTCTTATATTAGATATATAATGAATGTGTATGTGTTTCTTAAATGCATTTCTTATCTTAGAATGCTATATCTGACCTAGAGTGCTAAGTGCTAAGTGTTTAAGGAGCATAATCTTTTGTTATTACTGCACTAGATCTATCTTAGATTATGTTTTACGATGTTTATAAGGTTAATGAACTAATGTATGTCACCTCCTAAGCGTTAAGAGAATACCCTGTGAAGTGTTTTTGTCATAGATCTATGTCCCATCTTGGTTATAGACACCTACGTCCTGTAAGCCTCCTTGCTTCTACCTCGAGTGAGACTTTGCCTTCTTTGCAGGTGTTGCTGAAAGGGCCGGTAGTCGGGGTTTTGTTGGTCCGTTGTTAAGCATTGAACCCTAGGTCTACCCCTGTGACAACAAATATTATTGTGATAGAGCTCTTCTCTGCTAGAGGTTGCCCCCTCGAAGAGGAAAGTGAAAATTTCTCTCAGTAATCAAAGTCCTCTTTCTGGTGTTATTCTGGTATCATTTGGTATTATTGTGGTGTTGTTCTGGTTATATTGTTGTTTATCTAGAATTTATAGTTAATCATTTTTGTTCTGCATACTATTTTATATATGGAATATTGCAAGTGGTATCAGAGCACCTTCCTCGACAAAAAATTGTGGGTTAATTTTTTTTTCAGGGTAGAGACATATTCCAACGTATTTAAGCTACAAATATTTGTCGTTACACGCATAAATTTGTGGTCGAGGATTCATACACGTAGGAAATACAAGTGGTACTTAAGAACACATCTGTTGGCCACCCTTGTAACCCGTGTTGGTACCCCTTCGAGTGGTAGTGCATTAGAAAACACCTCTATACAGATCAACCTATATCTCCTGAAGCCCTACATAAATAAACTGATCGACCACTTGACTACTATAGTTCCACCGAGAACAACACTTGGGAAGATACTCTCTAGTACCTAGGTAGTGGTGTAGTACGACTAAGGTCACTGTCTAGCCTCCTTAGTTGGTGCCCTGAGATATTGGGCCAAGTACTACTGTTGGACCCCACATGTATATCAGAGAGCTATAGTATAGGGAAAAACCTTGTCTATGGAACCCTTGAATACCCCAAGCCTTGGGATAGAAACAAAAATAGAATAGACAAGATCTATTGCCATGCAACTATGTCTCATGCATTCGAGTTGTGAAATTACTACACATTTCTTCCTATTAAGCATTTGGGAATTTCATCACTGCAGTATTCTTCATAATTGAGTATAACTCCGCAGGAGTAAGACCATTATTTAAGAACTATTCCGATGGATTTCTCTCTTTTCCCTTATCGCAGTCATACCTATCATTTTTCAGCAATTTTTTTTTTCTCGTAGACCTGACCCCCTTCCAACACCCTTATTTGGGCTTTAGCCCATTGGATTCAACGCATCGCCCTGATCGTTGTGATACACTTCACCCATAACCCATTTTCTGTGTGGTCCCACCTGCCCCTTTTCATGTTCCCTCTTAATCATGGCTCACACCCATAGCCAAGACTTGGAAGCTTGCTTCAATACCTTGCACTCTAATTTCACAGAAACCCAACAAGAAGTGAGACAACTGAGTGTCAATATTTCCACCATCAATAAAAACATGCATTCCTCCATCACCGCCAAAATCAAGGACCTCAAACAAGAACTCAAACAAGACATTGCTACCCAGATTTAATCCATCACTATGATGATCTACACCAAGTTACATACCCCTGCAGATCTTCCCTCATCTGATCCACCTTTTCACACTGAAGGTGAAACTTCCTCTCATTCCTAGAATTTTCAGCCCCATCACTTTTAGTGTGACCTATGCCTTTCGTGTGTGGATGTGACCAAATTTTATGGCTCAAATCCCACTGGTTGGGTAACTCAATGGAACATTATTTCTCTTTGTATGGCATTATGAATGAGTTGGCCAAACTCCAGTATGCTGTTCTCCATCTAGATCAAGAATGTTGGCAATGATGGAAATGGAAAAAAAATCCCCGCCAAGGGTATGTGGCTTGGACACACTTTGTAGTAGATCATTATGAATGCTTTGACACTAACACCAACCATTTAGGTTGTTTGACAAAGTTGAAACAATCTGGCACAGTGGAAGAATTTATAGCCTCTTTTGAATGATTGAATTTTCGTACAGAGGGCATGTCTGATGCTTTTTTCCAAGAATGTTTTATCAGTGGGCTCAAGGATGAGATTCGTACCCATGTCCTCATGGATCGGCCTCATAATTGGGTGGACTCTACTAAAAGAGATAAGGAAGCACACCAGGTTGTCTCTTCTCAAAAATGAAAACCCTCCTTTATTCCTCGCACTAAACCAGACACTCCCACTCCTCCTTCTACTCCATTAAAGATCCAGAAATTGAACAGGGATGAAATGGATGAAAGCCAACTCAAAGGCCTTTGTTATAATTGTGATGAAAAATATTTTCCTGGGCACGAGTGTAAGGAGAAAAATTATTTTATGGCCATCTCAGAGAATTCTTCAGAAGAGGATGTTGAGGCTCCCCTCGTGTTCGTGTCACCTGAACCCACTGACATGACCCCTCCCTCAGACCCTCTCGAAGTAGAATCGGTCATTTCCCTAAATGCTCTCATTGGCTTCTCTACTTCCCAAACCCTCAAGCTAATTGGTTACATTAAGCATAGGAAGGTCATCATTATTGTTGATAGTGGAAGAACCCATAATTTTATTCATCACCGCATTGCCCAAGAAACTAATTGCTTTATCCATGCTGTCAATAATTTTCAAATCATGATTTGCAATAGCAGGTCCATGAAATGTGGAGGGCGTTGTGAAAATTTGTGTCTCCAAATTGGTGAGTACCACCTAAAATCTCATATGTCTGCTATCGACATAGGTGGTTGTCACATTGTGTTGGGTGTAGAATGGATAGGGAATTTGGGTCCCCTTCTCATGGATTTTAAGGAATTAAACATGCAATTCATCCAGGAGGGCCAACAACATAATTTCCAAGGCATCACCACCAGTTCCCTGAATATCATCAGTTCCCATCGCATGGAAAAGCTTCTTAAAAAAGGTCATTCTAGCATTATTTCTCAACTCCATTGCATACAAGGCACCGAGACACCCTTTGTGTAGTAGGACCTTCAATCCATCCTCTCTAAACATCAAGTGTTTTTTTCCACTCCCCAGGTACTCCCTCCTTCCCACAGTGTTCATGATCATTCCATTCCCCTTTTCCCAGGAAGCCTTCTGCCCAATACCCGTCCCTATCATCACCCATTTTTCCCAAAAAATGAAATTGAGAAAATTGTTCAAGAACTACTCAACTCAGGTGTTATCTACCCTAGTACGAGCCCCTACTCTTCTCTTGTGGTCATGGTCCTTAAGAAATAAGGTTCTTGGTGCATGTGTCCTGAATTCCGCACCCTCAACAAACTCACCATTAAAGACACATTTCCCATTCCTGTCATGGATGACCTCTTGGATGAATTGAGTGGCACCCAGTTCTTTACTAAACTTGATCTTTGTTCTCGATACCACCAGATCTTCATGAACGAGGCAGACATTCCTAAGAATGCATTTAGAACTCATGAGGGCCACTATGATTTTTTGGTCATGCCCATTGGCTTGTGTAATTCTCCCTCCACTTTCCAAAGCCTCATGAATCATGTCTTCTGTCCTTTTCTCCATCATTTTGTCTTAGTTTTCTTTGATGATATCCTCATCTATACTAAAACTTGGACAACCCATCTTGCTCATGTGGATTGAGTTCTCCATCTACTCTCTCAGCAACAACTTTTCCTCAAACAATATAAATGTGCTTTTTGCGCCTCGGAAGTTGAGTACTTGGGTCATCTTGTTGGCAAGGCTGGTGTTAGGGTGGATCCTAAAAATATTGAAGCTATGCAAGATTGGCCTCACCCAAAGACTCTCAGAAGATTGCATGTATTTCTAGGATTAACAGGTTATTATCGCAAGTTTGTTAAGAATTATGGAAAGATTGTGGCACCTCTCACTGCTCTCCTTAAAAATAATTCTTTCACTTGGACTCCAACAGCTGCTCAGGATTTTTAAAAATTGAATATGGCCATGTGCACCACTCTAGTCCCAGCCCTTCCTGATTTCACAAAGACCATTGTCCTAGAATGTGATTCTTCCAGGAAAGGAATTGGTGTCGTCCTTATGCAAGAGGGTCGACCTTTGGTCTTTACCAGCAAACAAATGTCAGAGAGAAATTTGGGCAAATCCATCTACGAAAATGAAATGTTGGATATTATGCATGTAGTGGATCTTTGGCACCCTTATCTATTGGGGCAATGATTCCAAATTAAGACAGATCATCAAAGCCTCAAGTATTTTCTGGAACACCGCCTTTCCTCCCCAGAGAAACAAAAATGGGTGACTAAGCTCTTTGGATATGATTATGAGATCATTTACAATAAAGGCAAACAAAATGTGGTTTCTAATGCACTTTCCAAAAAATATGAAGATGAAGGGTCCCTTTTTTCTCTCTCTTTCATTGTACCAGATTGGCTTCAAGATGTTTTCTAGGAATGGCTACACAATCCCAAAATTTTGTATCTGATACAACAATTACAGGCCAATTCTCCAATCTCCCCAGGGTACTCTTGGATTCATGATGAGATTCGATACAAAGGTCATTTGTATTTAAGTAAAAAATCAAAACTTAAATCCACGGTACTTTATGAGATTCATGCTACACCGACCATTGGGCACTCCGGGTTTACCAAAACCTATGACTGGATCAAACGTTCTTTTTTCTGGGATGGTATCAAACAGGAGTTGACGATAAAAATTGCAACGAGGAATATTGCCCGCAAAGTATTGCTAAAGCCTATTATTTAAACTATTCTAATGATATATAATACTAGTAGGTGGGACCCCCTTGTAGATTGGAGGCTCGGAGATAGTCATATCACACATTTATGCTGCTATTTTGATGTTGCTTACAGGGTTTTATATGGTTGATGATGCAATCTTGGTTTTGTTTTTGACATGATGATAGGTGGATGATTCATTTATGAGATGTTTTGTTATTCAAAGCTTTAATTTCATGTTAGAATTGGCATATATACATTGCAATTGTTATACTCAATCAGGTCACCATGATTTTTTGCCTAACTACACCTACACAAGACATATGTTAGTAACAACGTAAAACAAAAGAAATGGAAAGAGACTTATAACAAAAAATTCCAAAAGAAAAGGACTATACTATGCTATTTTAAGAAGTTATGTGCAAATGAATTGAAAAGAAATTAGTGTTATTCCTAGCTAGCAATAGTTAGTGGCTATGTGAATTGTATTTGAGTTATACTGGGCACATTTGATATATGGTATGGTATGGTTTTTGGCAATGGTTAATATGGATTTTGGGTGGTGCATTTGGAAAGAAATATGTCGCAAGTTGCAATGGTTGGAATTAATGGCATGTTTAATGGTATTGGTGATTGTTGGCTATCGTGTACTTCGAAATTAAATGTGGAGGAAGATGGAAGTGACTTGTAGTAAATGAAAGTCACTCCATACTTCTCCCATTGGGCTGTCACCCTATCATGGTTATTGTTCATTTGGTTTTGCTGGTGTTTAAACTTCGAGATTCAATCCTGGAAGGAACTGCTCGACCAAATCGCCCTTCTTAAAGCTATTGGTTACAGGTATGGTTATTTTCTCCCATCCATGAATTTCGCTCTATGTATGAAACAAACGATGGCTCAGTAATGTGTTGGTTTGTGTTTTCCCGAGATTGGAAACTTTGTAAATGCGTGGGTCCTCTCTCTGCAATGTGACTATGTGGTTATTCGATATGCAAATGAAAGAATTGGTTGGTTGAAGTTATGCATTCGTTGGCTCTTCTGTGTGGTGAAAACCATGATGGTTCTCTGTTGTTTTAGGTAGTTATGGGTATTTTGTTGGAGGGTTTCACTCTGTTTAACCTTGTTGGTCGCTTCCTCATAGTTATGGTAACCATGTCTGGTTGTATCCAAGTTTCTACGGGGTTGCTGTATATGTTTTTGAACAATCTTTTGGTCACTGTGCATTTTCCAAAGCCATGGTCGTGGGTTATCCACCTGGTCGTAGGCTTATTTTGTGTTATTGGCATCAACATACCTCATAAGTTCGTTATAGGATGGCCATTATGCCAAGATGTATGATTTATGGTTTTTGGTGATACCTCGGATCTACATTCCCACTGGCATTGTTATAAATTGGTTCGGCTCTTGAGAAAGGCGCGAGGGTTATGCCTCTATGTGTTCTTGGTAATTGTTACTGTCCAATGGGAAATTGTTGCTCCTCTGCATAGTTTCCTACCCTACTCGGTGTTGAACTGTTACACTATTAAACAAACCAAGAGTTATAAAAAACCCCGTGGTTCCACCGTTCTTGTCTCGAAGGGCTTTGCCTATTGTTGATATGTTCGACCTCCAGTCTCTCTGTTCTTTGATGATCAAGCAAACTCTTTATTACTTCCTGTGTTCATTTTTACAGAGCCCGATTTTGATAAACCCAACTCTTCACACTCTTGTCGAGTATCTTGTTGACTATCATATATTGGTTGAGTGGTTATGATAGTTGCTTTGAGTATTATCTCGTCTCTCTTTGATTGAGTTGTTGGAAAGTTGTAATTGGGGATGAGAATTGATATATAGTCAAGGGGCTGCATCCTTTTGTTATGACAGTTGCGTCGAGAACCTAGCTCATTTTTTGATTAAATTGGTTGATTGGGAGTCAGTGATAATGTATAGTGAGAGGGTTTCCTATTTTCGTTATGCATTGGATCGTTGTGTTCCTACAACTTGGTGTCAATTGTGAATTGGTGATTGTTGTGTGTTTCACTAGTGTCAATCGGGATCATGGAAATTTCTGGAAAGTGATGACTGTGATTTCATTGTTTATTGTGTATGGATTATGGAGGTATCGTGCATGTTTGATTTAAATTGCACCACCAGTGATGAAACTTGGGTTTTTTTATTATGGTTTCATTGCAACGTTTTATTGGTTTATATAATGAAAAGGCATGAAATCAGGCAAGTCTGTTCAATTTGGGAAAAAAGGATTTTTGTTTATGTTTACTTAGGCAAATGTGAATGATGGACAATGGTTGAAATTTTATAGTAATATATGGTGGATAGCGATAGAGAAATGTGACTATGTGTTCCTTTTGATTTTGTTTAACTGAATGAAAAGAAATAAAGAAAAGCCAACTATTCTCTTGACAAGACTGTTGAAATGTATAGTGATTCTAAGTATGATTATAAACTGGGTTAATTGAGAATTTTGAAGAATTGGATGTGGGATAGTGAACAGTCTTGACACACAATAATTTTTAATTGGTATTGGTATCCTTGTATTGAATACAAAGTTGTTTTTATGGATCACTTAATTGGTTTTATGAATATTATTTGTTCTTTTCCCTACCATTCTTTCACTTTTCGCACATTACAATTCCCCTCGCCTTCCCATATTCAACATCCACTCCCTGTTCTTGAAATTTAATTATAGTTAAGATAAATTATGTATTATGACAATTAAAGGATCGCACAGGGATGAATTACAGTGATATATTATTTTGATTTATGATACAGTTGATTGTTTTATGATTTGTTGAGCAGTAATCATGATCTATTCACCCTCATTTTAACACTTTTCTCTCAATACAATACCTCACATATCCCAGAACCCTTATTCACCCCATTCTCATTGACAAGTATTAAACGATTTTCATGGATTGGATTGCATGAGTCTAGTGTGTTGTTGAGCCAAACTTTGTTTCATATTTAAAAGAGATGTCATGTATGGTTGTTGAAGAAACTATTTTCTAATCGATAATGCATACGGGAATGAGATTTTTCAGCAGAGGTAGCCATGGTTGAGGTAACAGAGGAAAAGGAAATTGGAACAGGGGCCCTAGAGGGTGAAGGTTCTCTATACATTTTGATGCAGACTCGCAAGAGTTGGGACAACTATTTCAAGTTGGAGTTTTTAATTGGATTGGGCAAGGAGTGGTCCAAACTAGGCCAGAAAGGCCTCCCTTCCAAGCCCCACATGTCCCTGGTATCCCAGTGCACCCTCGTGTTTCACTACAACCTGAAGTCCCTAAAAAGGACGGATGACAAGAGATTGTCCACTCGACAATCTCCCAAGATCGTGGCTAGCCTAAATTGTCTCTACCTGCTCCTCCACATGTTAATCAAATTGTCCAAGCTACCCTTGTTCACTCACCAGTACAATCTTCCCATGCAAGCAAAATGTTAAAAACCAAGGCCCACCATGCCCCTGATAAAGGAAAAGTGATTGCTTCCCCCTCCTCACCCTCAAATGACTCTGCCAAATCTGTGTCTTCCCACATGCATTTGAGAGATAATTTCTCTCATGTGATCAGTGAGATTAGGTCTAAAGGCTACACACAGCCTAAGGAAAAATTTAGAAAGGTCAAAGGGTGACAACAACAACAAGGGAAAGATTGCATCCTAGAGTGGAAAATATGGGTTTTATGTGTTTTTATTTATTGATTGTTGATAACAGTTGAATTCTGAAATTTTGGACAACACACTATTTTTTGGATATATGAATAATATATTTTTGGAAATAATTTCAATTATCATTGATATAAATTTTCAAATTATGAGAGTGATGATGGGAGTCACAAGGAGGGATGTTTTGATTGATTAACTAGTTGTGTTATGTTTGTTAAAGAACTAAAGGGAGTCACAAGGGGTCCCACCTACTAGTTATTATTTATTAAAAACCCTTATTATGATTTTATTACTTTTCCCCCTTAACTAAAAAGTTGGTTGAGTTTTAGTTAAACTAACTAAAGAAGTAGTTCAACTACTTCAACCAATTCTAATTTCTTAAAGGAAAAGGAAAAGGAAAAGGAGGAACAAGAGGAGGATAGAAGGAGAAGATACTAAGGTCTTCTCTTGGAGTTTTATTGAGACAATTTAGTTTTCATTCATTCTTTAATTCATTGAAAGCCTAATTCTCTTCTATGATAGCAGGGTCCTATTGTAGACAACAAGATTCAAGGCTAAATTACATCATTCAGACACTTGTTTTTCAGAGGTGTTGATCTATCTTTGATAGTTTGTGTAGACTTGTTTATTTGTGAATTAAATTTCATCACTGACAAAGGCTATTGTGCAGAGTTGAATGGGCAACACTCTGTGGCAAAATGACCCAACTTTAAACGTTCAGTTTTTTACTTTATGTCAGAAGTCCTTTTGTATGGTTTTCATTGATGGCATCTAAGTTTGACTTTGGTCCAAACATCCTCAAGGAATTTTTTAAAGAGAACAATTCTTTTGATAAATTGGAATGGAATAAATGATTGCTTTAAGTCTCATCTGTTTTGATTATTGACTTGATGTTTTACTTCTTTCTCTATATTTATTTTAGCATCTGTTATATTCAGAAAATTACATAAATAATGAATTTTCCAACAAACTTTTATTTATTAAAAAGATCATCCTAATCACTTGTAATCAATACTTGTGAGTTAGGAACAATTTTTTATGGCTATAAACGTAGGGTGATATTCCCGTCTATCTTTATTTAGCCAAGTAAGATCTGAAAATGCTTGCGTAAGATCCTTTCATATATTTTCCTCAACATTTAATCGGGGACTTCACTGGGGAGATCTTCAATATCTCTCTGGTTGATTTTTATGCTTGATTATCATCGAATACATCTATTTTTCTGAGATTGATTCTTTGACTATTTTATTTCTTAATGACTGTACATGTTGCAAGGAAACCAAATATTGAGCCCTATCTTCAAGATCAGACCAGCATTGCTTTGAATTTGCTTAACACCATTTTAAACACTGCTAATACTCGAGCTGAGATTAATCATTCATGGACAACAATTGAACAAGACATTAGTGCCCAATAATGTTTGGAATCTAGATGTAGACAACCTAGAAATCAACAATAACCTTCTTTTTCCTTCAAATTTGACCTTCTTTTCATGTCCTTAGACCCTCGTGCTTCTAGGAGAAGAAGAGGATTATCACATGAAATTAATCCTATTGCTGAAATAGGAAGAAGGGACATTGTGTTATCAACCCAACAAAGTGCTCTAAGGAGAACCTTGTTCGATTCATCCAGTTCGTCTTTCTCTCCCTTACCTATCATCCACAAGATGGAATCTAGTGGTGGATCTAGTGTTACTAGAAGTGCTTCCTCCTCTTAGTCTTCATCTTCGTCGGTGATTGGTATCTTATATAGCCACCATGTCCTTGTCCAATCTACCGCAAACCCCACCAAAGTCATTAAAAAATATGGGCCTTTTCAATTTGAAGAATATGCTACAACCACACAATGGTATGTTTCCTCTCCTCTTAACCTAGCACTTGCTACTTGTGCACTTTCTAAATTCAAAGAGCATATTCATAGGTTTTAGGGAAATAACATTGTCACTACAAATGAACACCTGGTGGCATTTTCTAATTCTTGTCACAACATCAGAGCCAATGACAACGATACTTGCATGCGCTTATTTGTCAATTCCTTGGAAGGAAAGACTGTGGCCTATTTCTTTGACCTCCCTCCTAATATTTTGTCTACTTGGGAGGAGTTATTATATTGGTTCAAATCTACCTATGGGAAATCTAAAAGCCCAGCTAAGAAATTACGAGAGTACAATAACATCACCTATAAGGATGGTGAGACCATCAAGTCCTTCAACTTGCGTTTCACCAAGTTATACAATCAAATCCCTGAACTCATTCGTCCTCAGAACCAAGCCGCTTTCATGATTATTATAATTCACTACCTTCCCCTTACCGGCATAGGCTTGAGGAAAAATCCATTGATAACCTCGGTTCTTCTCTGCATACTTGTTTAGAGTATGAAGAACAACTCGAAAGAACAGGTCTTCCTCAGGGAGAATCAGTTAAACATACATACATGTCCTCCCTCTTATAGCTAGTACAAAACATGAATAATCGTATGGTAGAGTATGAGCGAAAGGGAAATGTTTCCCCTCTCACCCCTGGAGCTTCATCCTCTTCTAGGCCCCCTTTTAGAAATCCAAATGAAAATAATTTTCAGCCTAAAGTTGCCATGCCTCAAAGTTGGTGTAACTTTTGCGAGGAACACCACAAAGAAACCACATGTGAGGTAAAGAAGAGTGCCAGAGATAATATCTTTGTAAAATACCATAAACTACCATCGTTGTCCTAGATTTTGTAGAGCCATAAGATGTCATGATCATCAATAATAGGAACAATTCCTATGCTTCCAAAGGAAAATATGATTCTCCCCTCAAATTTTCTAGCCCGAGATCATCCTCACCAGCTACTACTATTTAGGTTCCTAAGGTTCTTGACAGTCAAGGAACTACTTCCCCTCTCCCCTCTTTCAAATATAATATCCTAAATCAGTTGGCCAACATCAAAGCAGATGCATCCCTTCTATACATGGTTGTCGTCCCTGAACAACAAAGGCATCTAAAACAATTCATGGAAGGAAAAGCTTCCTTTGTAGACAACCTCTCTGAAGAGGTAAATGAAGAGGATTCATCTAAAAATAAAGTAGGTGTACATAAATTTAGATACCCTGTAAAAAATCCCCCTTTTTATATTTCTGTAAAAATTATGGATAAGATCGCCCATTGTTGCCTCATTGACGATGGTTCGGGCCCAAGTGTAATGTCGAAGATTATTATGGAAGAGTTATGCTTGTCTTTTACAAATGAAAATGATAGAAGCATGCTCTCTTATAACAATCTACAACAAATGATCATAGGTGAGATTAAAGGTGTGACCTTAGTTTTGTGCGCACACCCTGAAATAAAGGCAACCCTTAGTATTCAAGTAATTGATATGCCAGTAAGCAATTACTCAATCATATTAGGAAGATATTGACAATCTTTGACGAGTGGATACCTCTCACTCGACAGGACACACTTATTCGTTCCTTGAAATGGTAAAAACATCATAGTCCTTAGAGAGGGAAGGATTTCACCTTACATAGAGAGTGTCCCACAACCTAATGTGAATTATGTCAAAGAGGACCTAGGGGTGTATTCCATCTTTGCCGAGGAGGATAACATCCCCTTAGAACAAATCGATTTAGATGATGGTATGTGTCACATGCACTTTGATGGTTGATTCTCTAATGAAGGTAACAAATATGGCATTATCTTATACTCTCCTATGGGGAAAATACATAACTTTTCTTATAGGTTGGAGTATGGTTGCACAAACAATGTCACTGAATTCAAATCTTTATTATTAGGCATTGAAAACACCTATAATCTTGGTTGTGGTCACCTTATAGTTTTTGAAGATTCTGATCTTGTTGTGAACCTTGTATGTAAAATATACCCACCTAGCAACAAGTTGATGAAACAATACATCCAAACTATTTGGGAACTTATCTCGAACCTATTATCTTTCAACATTACTCATGTTAAGAGAGAATTGAACTCAATGGCTGATCGGTTAGTTGTTTTTGCAGCCTCTCATAATCGACAACTTCTTCCACACAGACCTGATTGTACTTTCCAATCTCTATATCATCCACATATCCCTGACAATATAAAATCATGGTAGGTCTTCCCAAGTGATGAGAGCATCTGTTCTTTCATTCAAAATGAACCTTATAAGCCCAAGGAAGTTATATCCATGGAAGATAACAAGATACCTAAGGGCTTGACTCCTCTAGAGAGTTCATTTTCATCGACTGATGTAGGAAATAAAGAGAAACATAAAGAAGAGAAGTAAAAAAGGAAGGTGGGTAAAACCATATCCTTTAACATTAGGATGCCTGAGCATTCAAAGAATGTTAAAATAGGTGCCCAATGCTCTGATGAAGAGAAAATGAAGTTTGCCAAGCTACTTGGCGAATTTCAAGATATGTTTTCTTGGTCTTATGAGGATATTCATGGTTTTGATTCCGCTCTTATACAGTATGCCATTCCCATCGAGGAAGGCATAAAACCAGTTAGGAAAAAACAAAGACTTATCAACCCTGCACTAGAAGAAACTATTTGTAAGGAGTTGGAAAAACTCTTGAAAGATGGAATCATCTTTCCAGTCAAATATTCTGAATGAGTTTCCAATTTGGTTCCCGTTCAGAAAGAAACTGGTCAGATCAGATTATGTGTTGATTTTCGTGCATTAAATCGGGCAAGTATAAAATATCACTTTCCTCTCCCTAATATGGAAATGGTTTTGCAACAAGTTGCAGGGTCATAGATGATGTCCTTACTTGACGGTTTTTCTGGTTACAATCAAATCAAGGTAAAAAGAGAATATAAATATAAAACCACCTTTATTACTCATTGGGGCACCTTGACTTATGAACGTATGTAGGTGAAACTTTTAAAATACCTATGCAAATAACTTTTGGCGATTTGAACAACAAGATTATTCATATCTATCTAGATGATTTAATCGTATACTTTAAAGGGCTATCAATTGTCTCAAAGTTTCAAGAATTATGGCTAGGTCCTTTCAATATCGCTTTTGTCCTCGGTACAAACTCTTACATTCTAAAATATTTACAGGAGCGATTGTTTTCCTACAACACTAACGGTTCTCACTTAAAATAGTACGTGGAACCAACTTGAAATTTTTTAATGTTGTTTGGATTTTTTGTATATTAGTAGTCTAGTTCTGTTTTCATCTTTACCACTGTTTTTCTTTTCTTCTTTTACAGTAGTATAAATTCTACTTTTATTTAATAGTTTTCCTTCGGCTTTTTGCAATTATGTCATTGTATTTATGCTGTTTGAAATTTTGCAGTCCCATTTCTATTATGACTTTTATTGTTTTTCATCTTTTTAGTTTAATTTTGGTCAAGAATAAGATGTTGGATCAGTTCTACCAAAGTGACGCTCCTGCAAGGTATTGTTAGTCAATAACAAACAATCTTACACAACTGTTACGATGTTCCCCTTGAAATCATAATTGAATTTGTTATATGCTTTCACTGCTCTCTTATGAAGAAATTGGTTACCTCCCGCTTCTGCCTTCCATTTCTTCATCCATTTGAGAGTTAAGAGAGAAAGTCCATAAATTGTTTCTCCTTGGAGTCAAGAGTAAATTCTGGTTGAATGATTATGCATACAAGGATAAACCCCCTCATACTTAACATTTTCCATGAGTTATTCCCAAATTCCTGGTCATTTTTCCATTAAATTCGCTCACTTCCTCCTGTTGCATAATCATTCTGGTTATACTTTCTGATATGTTGTTCTTGGTCTATGTAACCATATATTATCGTTTCTTAATATGTTGGAAACATATTTCCTTGTGGAGTCGCCAGTTTTATAACGATAAAAATTGCAACGAGGAATCTCTCCCACAAAGTGTTGCTAAAGACTATTATTTAAACTATGCTAATGATATATAATACTAGTAGGTGGGACCCCCTTGTAGATTGGAGGGTCGGAGATAGTCATATCACACATTTTATGTTTCTATTTCGATGCTTCTTACAGGGTCTTAGATTGTTGATTATGCAGTCTTGGTTTCGTTTTTGACATGATGGCAGGTGGATGATGCATTCATGAGATATTATATTATTCAAAGATTTAATTTCATGTTAGAATTGGCATATATACATTGCATTTGTTATACTCGATCAGGTCACCACGATTTGTCGCCTAACTATGCCTGCACAAGACATATGTTAGTAACAACATAAAAAAAAAGAAATGGAAAGAGACTTATAACAAAAAATTCCAAAAGAAAGGGACTATACTATGCTATGTTAAGAAGTTATGTGAAAATGAATTGAAAATAAATTAGTGTTAGTCCTAACTAGAAATGGTTAGTGGCTATGCGAATTGTATTTGAGTTATATTTGGTGCATTTGATATATGGTATGGTATGGTTTTTGGAAATGGTTAATATGGATTTTGGGTGGTGCATTTGGCAAGCAATATGCCACAAGTTCCAATGGTTGGAATTAATGGCATGGTTAATGGTATTGGTGATTGCAGGTTGTCGTGTACTTCAAAATTGAATGTGGAGGAGGATGGAAGCAACGTGAAGTAAATAAATGTCACTCCATACTTCTCCCATCGGGCTGTCACCCTAGCATGGTTATTGTCCATTTGGTTTTAGTGGTGGTTAAACTCCGAGATTCAAGCCTGGAAGGAACTGCTCGACCAACTTTCCCTTCTTAAAGTTATTGGTTATAGGTATGGTTCTTTTCACCCATCCATGAATTTTGCTTTGTGTATGAAATGAACGATGGCTCAATAATGTGTTGGTTTGGGTTTTCCTGATATTGGAAACTGTGTAAACACGTGGGTCTTCTCTTTGCAATGTGACTGTGTGGTTATTCGATTTGAAAATGAAAGAATTGGTTGGTTGAAGTTATGCATTCATTGGTTGTTCTGTGTGGTGAAAACTGTGATGGTTCTTTGTTGCTTTAAGTAGTTATGGGTATTTTGTTAGAGGGTTTCGCTCTGTTTAGCCTTGTTGGTTGCTTCGTCATAATTATGGTAACCATGTTTGGTTGTATCCGAGTTGCTACAGTGTTGCTGTATATGTTTTCGAACTACCTTTTGGTCACTGTGTATTTTCCAGAGCCATGGTCATGGGTTATCCACCTGGTCGTAGGCTTATTTTGTGGTATTGGTATCAATGTACCTCATAATCTGGTTATAGGATGGCCATTATGCCAAGATGTATGATTTATGGTTGTTGGCGATACCTCGGGTCTGCATTCCCACGTTTCATAATGAAG
>JASDQU010371430.1:108439-123191 GCA_032191745.1 Picea mariana | reverse complement strand
TGTGGCCCCTTTGCGGCTCGGGGGGCTGAGGGGGAATAAGAGTACCCCTAGCATTTGTCTGGGAGGTACTGGTGGGTTCTTGCGGTCGGCAAGCAAGATCAGGAGCGGTGAGAGCACAAGAATCATTTGCTGCAAGCGTTAAGGACACAGGTATGTAAATCTCTGGGTGTTTCTGTCTTGTTGCGTGTGTTTATGAACTGTAGTTTTAATGGTTATTGTGTAATTTGTAGTTCCAATGGTTATCGTGTAAATCATGTTCATAAATTGTAGATCCAATGGGTATTGAGTGAACTTGTAGCTTCAATAGTTATAGTGTAAACTTAGTTTATAAAATGTGTAGTTTACTTGTTCTTGACTGTTCTGGACTGTAGTGCTCATTGATAGAGCTTACAGACCTTTTTCCTGTGACCACCAAAGCCATCCCATAGAAATTTGGTGACCACTCGAGGGCCTCTGCTAGCATCCATCCCTCCGTAAGTTTAATGACGGAAGAATATATTTATGTGTGGTTAGTCAGAGTCTTTTCTTGGGGAACGATCTAGAACCCCCTGGTTTTTGTTTAAAAAAAAACTGTGCGTCCCTTTTGATTTCCCTGAAGTTTCCCTTCCAGCGTGATCCTTGATCCTCTCGCCCATTTTTCCTAATCTGTCACAGCAATTTTAGTAGCCGACTTTTTCTCAGCGATCCTCCCCTCCTGAGCAGCAATTCTCAGACTTCTGTCACAGACTACCTGAAGGGATGTCCCTTCCTCCTCAGTGTCTGCCTTTAGATACCTCAACCTTGCGTTGGTGTGTGATCTCGGCATGACCGTGGGAGAGATTTCCTGTGTCTAGTTAAATCTGCGCACCATGACTTAGTAACCATGCCTGAGAATGGTCTAATATCGGCTCTCTACGCTGCTGGCCCACTCCCCGTCGACGGACTGTGTAATCTGATTGTTTGCGCCCTTACCTTGGCAGTTGAAACCTTGGACTCCGGTGGAGTTGTCCCTGCCTTAATGAATTTCGGGCTGCACTGTCAGCATGAGCGTTCCAACGCATCACTGATGCGTTCCTATTCTCATTAAAGGAAAACTCCAGCTCATTAAAGAGCCCCCGTATCTCTACGGTGTTGGGTTTTATTAAATTAGATTTCCTTTTCTTTTTCGTCGATTGGGTTAGGGTAATTTTCATTTTATCCATTAGGGTTAGGGTTGAAACCGCATTGATGGAATCCCCGCTGTAGTAAGCCTTAGGGTAACATCTGAGTTAATTTTATTGATTACAGCGGTATTGATGTCGATTGTTTGGGCAGATGAATGCCACCGTAGTATAGTTTTCATAGAGTTTTACTGGAATAAAACGAAGGGGAAGGTCAGCATTGGATGCCGAAATGCACGCGCCCTCTCTCTTGCACCCCTCTTTTTACATGTAACAGAAAACGTGTTGACCATTGGGTGGGGAACTGCTATTGCAACTTAGGACATTGAACAGTTATCTTAGATCCAAGGACGTAAGGTATCAACTGGCTTTTTCAATTTGTTTGATATGAAATGAAGGATATTTCGATGGAGGGGTTGTTGTTGCTACAAAGGACGGTGTGATGTCAGTATGGATGCGGGAATTTATTATCGACCTTCTGAGTAAAAATTTTGTTAAGTAAAAGGAGTCTCGAAATCCATGCATCCAGGTCGTTATTATCAACATTATTGTAAATTGTTATCTTATTCACATTCGACGTTTGCTGGGTTAATAATCGAATCTGCACAGCTTCAAATGAATATTGTAATTACTGCTTTCTAGGCGGATATTACCACTGATTTATAAATTGTTATTTCTTAACATTTCGGCATTGCTGGGTTATTAATCGAATCCTGACAGCAAAAGAATTAGTGTAATCATTACGTCCAGGTGGTATTATCATTATTTGTTAACGGGCTAGGTTATTAACATTTCGCCAATGTTGGTTAATGATCCGATTATAATAAAAAAGTTATCATTCTCATACTTTCCAGCTTGTTACTTCCCCATTATATTAAATTGTTATTTATTTCTCCTTTCGTCCTTGGTCACTAAATTTTTACTGCCCAATTTAGTTCAACCAATTTTTTTTTTTACTGCCCAATTTAGCTCAGCGAAGGAAGAAGAAAATTTATGTCTGGCTATAGCATAAACAAAAATAAATCATAACACCTAAATTCCCAATATAACTTGTTACTACAGTTAGCATTGGTCAATGGAAGTAACGGCCTACAACCAAAGTAGGGTTAAAATTAATGGCCCAACTAGAATTTAGGCATTTATCACATGGCACTTTAATTCCATTTAATTTCCAAGCTGCCTTATCTTCATGCCAGTTCAACGGGAAATAATAATAGTAGATTGTAATTGTCTTGCCATTTAAATTTCATGCCACTTTGTTCCATGCTAATTATCATTATAAATGTATTTTAGAATATAGGGGTGAGGATGTGATTAGGTTATACTAATATTGGTGTAGTACCCTTTGATAACACACAAATGCAATTATTATACCTGTTATTGGCAATGACAACTTTAGATATTATTTTTAATACTTGTGATATGCTTAAATGTTAATATTGTTTAAATCAAATGCAAATGTTATACTTGTTGTAAATATTAATATTAATATTGTTTTAAGCTGCAATATTAATATTGGTTAATTGCGAACGTAATACTTGTTAAATTTGAAATAATAATATTTGTTTTAATTTGTCATGTTAAGGATGAGGTTACTTCTGGTAATAGTATTGCCTTGTAAAAAAAAAAACATAGTTGGTAGGGTCATCGATATATATGAACACGATGTTAGCTTAATATTGTCATTTTTAATTATTGTTATTTTATTGGCATTTCAATATTGTGATTTTTAGATGATGTCCCTTTTAAATACGGTTATTGTTAATTAGGGTCATTGTAAATGTTGTTAATATTATATATTGTCATTTTAATTATGATGACATATAATTATTTGTAAACATGAGGTGGTTAATAATTTTGATGTTATTTATATATATGGACAGTGGGGTAAGGGTATTGACACTTGGGGAACGTTGTCACTATCATTTTACGGTCATGAATAATGTAATGGATACAGTAATCAGTAATGTTGGTGACGATAAATCTTAATGTTGATGTTGTTGATTCACAAAAATTAACAAAAAAAATGCAATGCGTTGTGCTTATTGTTTGTCCCTGAAGTCGTGCCTAATGACCCTATAACTAAACAATGGGGGTTGAGATTATTGGCTTTTACCTTATGATAAATTCGTCGTCGGTTAATGATAATTAATGGAGCAATTGGTCTTGATTGATGTCTTCGGGTCTCAATAGTGGTTGGTCGATTTGAGTCCTCCTGACTTGCGTCTCCCGTAGAGGTCATGATTGTCCCTGATTTTGTAGTACTTGGTGGTATTGTATTGTGTAGTATGTTCGTGTCGGACAGGATATAGACACCTCTTGTAGCTTAGTATTTATGTCTGTGTGTAAATTCAATGGAAGGAATCCAGTGCCGTATCAAGAGTCTCGGGCTATTTAAAGGCACAGTTCCACTCTTGCGACACACTCGGAGCCGTATCAGTAGTCTCGGGCTGTTTAAAGGCACAGTTCCACTACTGCGACTCTATTGTTGGATTCTTTCATTCTGTGGTAGTACTGTACCTAACCCCTGGTGTCTTTTTCTGCTTACAGCTGCTAGTTGCACGCCTTATGTCCAGGGGCATTTATTTCTTGGTGTCACGGTGATATGTCGGGTCGTCTTGATTGTGTTCGTCTTACTTGCGTCTTGTTGGTTCGAGGGTGACGTAGAGTCGAGGGGGTTGTTTCTTCTACACGCGCGCACAAACTTTAACAAAAAAAAAAAAAAATTTGCACCTGTTGACAGAGTAGTTGTCTTTAACTAGGAGGGATGTTACAGATTTGAATGAGATTACTTATGCCTAGGATTTGGTGGGTTGGCTCTTACTATGGCAGGGAATCACAAATTTGAATGAGAACACTTATGCTTGCGCCTCACCTGGATTCATGTCTTCGGGCATATATCAGACCCAGACTAGTCTGTTTGTTCCCAGCCAGTTGGTGGGGAGCATCAGCTGGGAGAGGAAAGGAGTGTTGTGTCTGGGTCCTGGTGCCGTTCACCCAACAGGATTAATTCTGGCTCCTTCACCTAGCCGGATTAGTTGTGGCTCCCTTGATGTAGATAAGGAGTTAGGGGAGATATTTAGTGAAAGTAGCTCTGAAGATGTTGGTTACATCTTCAAATCTCTTTCAATATTCTCTTTCAAATGGTTGCAACGAGGTAAAAAATGTACTCTTCGTCCCACTTACTTGTAGTATATTTTCTTATATATAGCGGATTATCCAACTATAGCAGATTTGAGAACTGAGGTTCTTGATTCGCCTGCCCCTGTTTATGTTGCTGGTTGGAATGCTAGTTGTGTTGTTTGTAGGTTCCTCTTTCAATAGTGAAATTAGGATGCATGCTTCAAGTTATGAGTTGATGGATGCCGCCGATGACTGGCCCCCATACATAGTACGAGTACCTTGATTGCTAGTCATTTCAATTCCCTTCAATTGTTGTCGGTGGGGATTCCCAAACCAAGTTAACCAGTCTTACCCGAGGGAGGGAGTGCTGAAATGAAGCTTAAAAGCCTCAAGCTATGGTTAATATGTGCGTGTATGAGAGACATGGATTGAGGGAGAAAGAAGAAAGCGGGAATCTAATTCTCTTTCCCCTGTTGTAATGCTAGGTGAATAGTCTTCCAATGAAGTGAGATCCAATTGAAAGATGCTAAAATCAAATTTAGCCTAAAAGTAGGAATAGGTCTACTTCAAATCCATCCAAAATGGTGAGCTAAAACCAGGTTTACTTCAAATTTGGCAAGCCAGGTCTGCTTCAAACTCGCATTTTCAGAGGGTTGCGATTGAAGATAATAAACCCTTGGGATGTCGAATTTCAAAACATGAGATAGTTGGCATTTCACAGTGCAGGCAGACTAACCACACAATAATACTAGACTATCAAGTATGGATAAGCAAGCATCAACAACCACGTTCTGTTAAGATCGACACTTGGTCATGTCTTAGCACAGATGGCCTACTTCTCTCATTCTTATTTATCTTGACAAATTCCAATGGCCACCTGGAGTAATGGATATCGGTAACTCTGTGTAGAAAACTAACCAACCGACGCATTTTGAACGAGATTACAAAGAAACCAGCCTTCAACAGATTTAGCAGAGAAGGAGAATATATGGCATACAATGCAACACCTCTGATGATCTGCTATAGCACTGAAAATCTGTTGTTGAAGATCGGTTGGCTGGCGGGTGTGTCGGTGATGCAATTTTGGGATTCAGAACGTGTGGAAATGACTTCTCATTATGGAGCATATTGCGGATTGTATCTCCTTTGATCTGATACCTGGTGCGAAGTGCATAAGAGAAAACATAAGCAGTAGCAAGAGAGGAAGAGGTAGTTGAAGTTGACCGAGTCTAAGAAGCAGCAAAAGAAACAAAGCTACCCACAGTTGCATTTGATTGGGTGGAAGAATCCATTCCAGGTTAAGAGACATAGCCCGATGATCCAGTTCCAGGTTAAGATTCAGTGACCAATACATACATATCCACGTACGTATCCACGGCCCTCCTTCGCTAGGTTCCAAATATTGGGGGATCCAGAGCTAATTGATTACCCAATCCCAGATGTGGTTGATCCACCGTCGAAGGTATGAGAGACAAAGAGAAAAGCAATTTTTTCCAAGGCTTTCTCCTCGTGCATAGACAGGCACAGAGATTGAGGCCCTTGGTTTTGTTCCTTCCTAGAACCCATTAGAGAGCCATAGCTCACAGTTACAGTTCCATTTTTAGAACTAGAAACATCTAAACTTGCAACATCCTTTTGAGTTAGATAGCCATTACCTCACCCGACATCTCTTCCGGTTCTACAGACAGTTATTGATCCATCCATTAGAGATATGGCCCCTTACCCGCCACCATCTCACCTACTATCACCCACCATCAACGACATCTCACCCACCATTAGGGGCAGATCGAGATCCTACAGGTGCACATCTAGTAGCTATGTCCCTGGTCATTGTAGGTCGGGGCAGAGCAAGCATACCAGCCAGGATCTTGAACTGAAATAATAGGAGCAAAGGTAGCACCGGTGGAGAGAAAAGATCAAGTATATGGCGGTAATGGGTCCGCTGAGGCCCTTGTGAAGGAAGTGGAGACAGTGGCTACATTTTTTTAAGGCAGTGGCTACATTTTTTAATGCCTCGAAAGACACAGATGACACATATACCAGATACGCCTGACATACACAGATTTGGTTTTCCACTCAATATAATGCATCTCCATAATGCATTGCGGTCATTCTTAGAAAATTAATGCATCTACCTTCAATAAATTGCCACTCAATATAACGCATATAATGCATCACCATAATGCATTGCCGTCATTCTCAGAAAATTAATGCATCTACCTTCAATAAACTTAGGTTAGGTTATAGAAGATTGAAAGATGTAGTGTGACAGAGCTTAAAAACAGTGTTTATGAAGATGCAAAGATATAATATAATTGAAACTATATACTAGCACAGTCGCAAAGTCGCTGGTGTTGTCGTTGGTGAACGTTGAAAGTTATCTGGACGGACAACATTCTGAAATGCATGGACAAAACCCACATAGAGCTGAGGAAATCCAAAAGTTAATTTTAAATGTGGTAATTCCAAAGGTTAATCAGTTAAATGTGGCAATCATATGGTGGTACAGTAATTTCTTAATATGATTAGGTAAATGTTAAAAAGTAAATAGGTTAATTGATGCATTAAAAAATACAAGGAAGTTATGAAGAGTAAATCACATTCATTGATTTGGGAGGACGACTAAGAATATTCCAGCATTTCCAATTGTTAGCCATCAAATTAGAATTTTAGATTAAAAGGTGATTAATTGTGCCCATCTCCAATAGGTATATGCCTTTCGGTGTAAATATATACTTGAAACTTAGGATTAGGATTGACAAAAACAGAATTGACAAAAAGAGCTTGGCAATAAGAGTTCAAATTTATCAGCCAATTGCTTTTTAGATAAATGTAATTAATTATTATAAAATAATATGGATTTTACTTTTGTTATGTACAACTTTGAGAAGGAGAAAAGTATTTTTAGTCAAAGTAAAAGTAATTGAAGGTCAACATCGCTAGAGATCGCTAGAGTCTTGGCCTTCGGCAGGGACTAATAATGACAAGAACTAATAATAATGACAGGGACTAATAATGATAGTCTTGGCCTTCAGCAGGGACTAATAATGATAATGATAGTCTTGGCCTTCGGCAGGGACTAATAATGACACTAATAATGATAATGATAGTCTTGGCCTTTGGCATGGACTAATAATGATACTAATAATGACACATAAGGATCAAAGAGGAAAATCTTAATTAAGATTTTCCTCTTTGATCCTTATGTGNNNATTTAAAATTTAATCGAGTTTGAATAAATTCAAATAGTAATATAAAAGGTTAATTTTTCAAAAATTTTCAAAGGGGAGTGAGTTAAGAGGTTGGAAAATTATATTTTTTTTTGTGAGTTTTTGTTTTTTTAAATTGGTAAGGCAAAGTTTTGTTTTGATGAATACTCATTTTTCGAAATTTTAGTTATCTAAATCATTAAAATATGTCAAAATTGTTGAGGGTAAAATTTCATCATCAAAATTACCATGAATCGGATGATTAAATAATTATTGACAAAATTCCATTAAAAAAAATTGAATTTATCTATTTATTAACTTACTATAAAATATCTAAAATTCATTTAATTAAATTTCATTTAATTAACAAGTAGTAAATTTACATATTAAATTAACGTAAATTAAATTAAAGATGAAATACAATACTCCTTTATGATTCTAAATTGTATGTACAGTGATGGAACTTGAGTGATTGTGATGGTACCTTTGAGTAATGAACAAACACATAAGCTAACCAAATTACAGGAGAATATTGATTAATTAAACTATTAAAAGTGGAGGAACATACAAAAGGTGAGAGGAGCGATGTTATAACAAATTAATAATGACATATTATATAGTAATATATAATTAGCAGTGATGGAACTTGAGTGATTGTTATAGTGATGCCACCTTTGAGTAATGAACAAACACATAAGCTAACCGAATTAAAGAGAATATTGATTAATTAAACTATTAAAAGTGGGGAACATACAAAAGGTGAGAGGAGCAATGTTATAACAAATTAATAATGACATATTATATAGTAATATATAATTAGTTGGATTAACATAATGATGATTTTAGTGGGAATGAATTCAAGCTTTATGAACTAGATAAATCATTTTATCATGTATTACTTAACCATAATTTATTTGACAAATAATTTGTTATCCCTAAGAAGAACATGGAAGTGGATGTGCGTCAATCATATATGTATATGGGTCATCATCTCCATTATAAGTTCAATCCCTACCTTCCATTTCAAGGTGTTGGATAGTGACTATGAAAATGGAACCTAGTGATTGGCAATTTTCTTAAGAATAGCATGTTAGTAGGCATGGTTCAATCATGCATTCATAAATATTATCACTTCTTAGTATCATAAATTCAATCCTAATCTTTATATATTCCCATGGTACTTACTATAAGGTGTTAGGTAAGGACTACAGAATTGGAACTTAGCGAATGTTGTCCTCATCAAGGGGAATATAAGTGGGTTTGGATATGCAATATACACATTGATCGTCACATTTCAATATCATAAGTTCATCCTCTACCTTTATGTGGGGCTTCTAAGTTCCCAACTACTACTTCAAGACACATTGATCATCACCTTTCAATTTCATAAGTTCATTCTCTACCTTTAGGTGGGGCCTCTAAGTACTTCACTACTACTTCAAGAAAATTGAAAAATCGTCTAGAAATGCAACATTAACCAATGTCACAAAAAATTTAACTATTAATTATTACCTTTAAGGAAAACATGAATAGGCATGAATTCCAAATATGTACAATAGGTCATCACTACTTGATGTCATAATTTTAACCTCTACCTTTGAATTCCTAACAAGTCCTTTACTAAACAACATGAAAATTGTCTAGAAATGCAACATTAACCATTATACCACTGTTGTTTTTCTGGTTTACCCAGTGTCAAGCCAACAAGAAAGTGGATTTTGTACAATTTTCCTCTTCTGTGATTAATAGAATTAAACTTGTTTGCTGGGAAAAAAAATCTACCTAGAGTTTATACCTCATTGACTATACCATGATTAAGGTTGTATAATACCCCAGAAACATTCAATATACCTTGTTTCGACCTTGTTCTAATTACAAAATATGCTATGTGTATTAGTTATATATCTAAAGTTAAGAAATATACCCTTGAAGTATGATACTCCACCTCTTTCTCCTAGTTATATGCTACTACCTAAAGTTTTTACCTTGTTCATAAATTTTATAAATTACAAGTCTCTACATAGATTTCATGAGGGAAAATAGGAAAAATATATTATTAGTGTATTTATGGGGTGTATGGTAGATATACATTTGAAAAATAATTTTTTCCGAAGTCTTAGATGAGGAAATAGAGCATATCTAATTGGTAACTACCCATAATTTTCTTCTAGTTACCCATAATTTTCTTCTTTGGCACTTATAATTTGGCAATGATGCATGGATATTGATAGGATTTTGTGCTAATTATCTCCAACAAATTGAAGAGGTTTTGTTCATTGACTATTAAGATTATCTCCTTTCTCTCAAGTGTTGGCATATTCCTTTCAAGACAGTAATGGTGGTGTTGTTATCCTTCATCATTGATTTTGCTTTGTTCTTTATGTAAATAATAGTAATTCTTCTTCTTAAACAATGACAATCTAAAAATTTTACCTAAATATAGTGATAACATCCTTCTTTGGGGTAATATAAGACATGGAATTTTCATTGTGAAACTATGGACATAGTGATGATGGTCTCCTTTTCATAAATTAGCAGCTCTGGTTTTCTTAGTACAGTGACAATAAAGATTTTCTCCTTCCAAGAAATAGATTATAACTTTATCCTTGGTTTCTCAATCAATTCCTCTTTATCAAGATCCCTCATTTTTTCATAGGTAATTTGCTTCCCTCGGCGATTCAAATATCTCTCTTCATTCATATATAAATTTGGCTATGTGAGGCCTCACATGGACAAGGTTCTATTTTGAGGTTCTTCTTCATATTTTGGGTGATGTGTGATATGATGGAGGCTCTTTGATGGTGATTATATTTCCTTTGAATATACATATGAAAATGACCTTATAGTGAACACACACTTCTCTCAAATAAAATTAAATCTCTCCAACAAGTCAAGACCTCCTTCCTTAACTCCACACTAGTTTACAAACATGTGTTTCTCCTTAGAAAACCAAATGCAACGTCCTTTGTCTCATAATGTTTTAGATGAAAACCTTCTTTGGTGAATTTATTTCCTTCCCAAATGATATGTGTTTATTTGAGCTTATAGTCATCTTTGATAGTTGGATGTCGGTGTCCCAACAATGGGATTATCCCTCTCATTCCATGTGTCTAAAATAAAAAATTGCACCTACTCATCATGTCATCATCCATGTATCATCATTGTTTTCCATATTGTATTTGGCCTTCATGCTTTGGGATTAGACTCTTTTCCCCCGTGATTCTTGGACATTGCACAAACTCATTGTGGCCTTGAACAATGGACAATGGGAATGATTTACAATAGTAAAATTGTAGCCTTACATCTATCCTAAATGATTCTAAACAACAATACTCTTTGGGTGGTTCTAAAGATGATGTAAGAAAATATTTTTGTTCATAAACTAGATCTTAATATTTCCCTCCCCTAAATACTTTTATATTCATACCATATTCAATCGATCTCAAATTAAAATCTTGAAAAAATGAGTGAAGTAGGTGCATCACCTACTCCTCCTCATATGCTTTCTCTGTAGTAAAGATGATGCACCTATTGGGAAAGTAGAAAGAAATTGATCTTTATCATGAAATTCTTGTGATTCCTAGAAAAACATATATAATTATCCCAGTTAGGCCCTTGAAACTATTATATTGTGATATGAAGGGAAATTTTAGAGTGGACCTCGAGGCCATTTCCACTTTGCAACATGTCAAAGGGAATCTTAGTGTCATTTATGTATATGGTCATGAGTTTCAAGGGAAGATATTCATTTGCAACTGTTGATATTATAATCAACAACAATACACATACAAAGCAAGTGACACCGAAAATTACACTCAGAAATCCCGAAAGGGTAAAATCTATATTACATCATAAAATTCTTGTGTGTACATTCTATTGTAAGAATGGTGTCTTTATATAACCATAGGTGACCATAACTACTTAGTCTTAATTAGGTAATTATATCACACCATATCCATAACCATATCTATAGTATCTCTTTAAATCTCTCAACTCAATCCATGAGATCCTCATCCCTAATATCTCTTATTATCCTCATCTTTGATTCATACGTAGACATTACGTTTGGTATTCTTCATTATGTTTGTGTAATTATATATTTTAGACACTATTTATAATTCACAAGTATGAATTCTTCCTTCATACTCTCCCTTAATGAATACTTGTGATCTCTTCAATTGATCTTTGAATTGGTCCAATCTTCAACATCTTATTATGCTTTGTATTCATTTTTTTTCTTTGGTCTTCTTCATTGTACAACTTTAGTCTATTTCTTGTACCTTCATAGGATAAAAAACATATATGTTGAAGTCAACATAAAAAAGTTACCATCCACAAGAATACATTGGTCACCAACCACTATATCCACCAGTTCTATAAGAAATTATTTCCTGTACATGGTTCATCAACCATTCTTCCATCAAAAATCTCATACATGTACCTATAACTCCCCTTGAATCATCATAAATAATCATCTTGGGTATGCTTTGGCTTACTCATACATCATGGGTTTTGGTAGATTACCCTCAACCATTAAAACAAGTGATTTTTGGCTTATCATGAACCCTCCTCTTTCATGACAAGTGGTTCATGCTTACCACAAACAATAAATTACATTAAGTGGTTTCTAGCTAACCACAAACCTTCAACATAAAAATTATGGGGGTACACTTGTCTCTTCACGACTTACATAAACATTGACTCAAGTTCATAAAAAATTCATCTTCACGACTTACATCGTCATTTACTTAGATACAACATACTTCTTTATACAAACATAGGACCAATATCATCTTTGTTTCCATCAAAACAACATTATCAAATAGGATCTTCAAACTTCTTAGGGATCTCATTCTCTATGCATGTCAAATTATTTAACACATTGTACTACTTATTTACCTTGCTTTGCTTTCTTTTTCATTCTTTATATTCTTTTATTTTTGTAGTCTTYGGTCCTTTTGTTGATTCATTCTTCATGCTACTTCAAAATTTTGTCCTTGTATTTTTTTCAATTCTCTTCAATATTGGATTGCCTCTTGTTTCTTTTGTTCATGCCCAAGAGTCTTCTTCTTCATTATTTGTCTTCTGTCATCTGCTTTTGTCATATTCGTTTACTTTCTACTATCATCTTCTAATTTGATCTTCTTCATCTGATTCTTCTATGAAAATACTTGCATATAAAATGTTTCTTGTTGGGAGGAACATCTTCATCCAACAAGACACCTACGACACTAGATTGATAAACTTAATTGAAGAACCAATTCCATGATTTACATAGCTTAAACTTGACTTGATTTTGACTTTGACATAAACTTCACTTACTTTGACTCCAGAATCACACCTTGTCAACAATTTCTTATATAATGTATCACCATAAATTTAATCTTTGAGTGTCATGTAACAAAGATCATGCACCCTTTTTCATGTAACTAATTATTCATTAATGAATTTACTCTTCATGACTCTTGAAATTCAACTTCAACTTGGACTTTTACTTACAACCTAATAGCAATAATCTTGGATTTTGACTCATTAAAAAAAAACTTTTACATAATGAATGGAATCACTCATATATTATTCAATTCTTTAAAAAACTTCAAGTGGCCATGTCTTCACCACCTATACCAAGACTCATGTGGTCATAAAACAATATTCCAAAACACTTTACAATTTCATTTTGACCATTGAAAAACGATATCATTCTAGACCACTCGTGCATTCATTATCCAATAGCTTTTTCATGCTAAACAAGAGCTTAAATGCATTTGTTGAAGATTCCATGCAACCTTATTAACTCAAATTCATGCTTGTTTTATTATGGAAAAATGCTCTCACCTCATTAAAGTTTGCAAGAATGCATACCTCCCAAATTTATGTCTCTAGTGCACATGTGTGAAACTTCTCTCTTTCACGACCTTTCTTTATTTCTTTCTTAATATTTTATTTTTCATCTCATATGTGGCTATTCCTTTGTGACTATAGTTTGTAGACTCATGTACCATCATATATATATATATATATATATATATATATAATTCTAGACACAAAATAAAACATGTGTTGCAAGATTTTGACTTAAAAATCAGTGTATTTTCGTAAGTCTACATGATGTGCCAAATATCTTTCACCAAAATGAAGAGATAAAAAGCAACAAAGGGAAGAAAAAAAAAAAAAGAACTTCACAAGTAACACTTTTTCTGTGTAGGTTTGTTCTCCACTATGGATGCCAAAACTCAGGCTCAACCCAATCCTCTAGTTCATGGAAATATAGATGCACATGATGTTGCCAAATGGCTACAAAAACCTTTGCATGCGATGCGAATAGACGATTATTTGGAAATAAAGATAACAACCACCCAAAACTAAAACTAGATTATCCAATCTCTTCTATGGTGACATCACTCACTTTGGTGGCTTTGTTATATTCTCATTTGAGAATAATCATCACTTTCATCTACATCCCCTCTTCTCATAACCTGAGACTTACACCACAGCTCTGTAGGTTCGTACCATAAGTTCTAAGCAATAGATCGTAACATTGAAGACAATTGAAGAGCATAAGAAATAGAAAAGTTGATCATCACAAGATCTGAATCTGTAAAGGCATGAATTCAAGAAACGCTCATCTCCAAAGAAATAAACCTCATTTCCAAAATTATCATCCACCATTCTATCAACATAAAAATCCAATTTCTTCTGCACTTGCATCAATTTATCCCCATCGAGGCTCTATATGATGACTCCTATGCCAAAATAACTCTAGCTCGATTCATCCAATTGAATTTTAGACATCCATTTTATAATAACTATCAAAATGAGACTCCATGGAGATCAATCCTGAAAGGTTTGAGGAATCTTTGTGATCATAAAAAATGTAGAAACTCAAGTAACTCTATTCTTCATGAGTTACTGATCGTTGTGTCAACAATAATCGATGTTGACTATCATTGTGTTAATAGAATCACATCCATTTCTTGTTGTTTTTCAATATTCTAGACACCGTTCCATCAATTTACAACCATTTGTACATGTGCGCCTTCATCCTACTTTACTAGTCAATGTAACAACGCCACTTAATGACTTCAACCTGATATGCTTACTAACTGCCACAAGCCTACATTGGTTTCAATATTCCAACATGAACAACCCTTGCTTCTTCAAGTGAAAACTCTTAATATTACATGAGCAACCAACTCTAATACCAAATGTTGAAATTATAATCAACAACAATACACATACAAAGCAAGGGACACTGAGAATTACACTAAGAAACCCTAGAAG